>JAYJMB010020479.1:0-41887 GCA_036873735.1 Pouteria campechiana
TATATATATTAAGTTAGTTGCTACATTAATTTGGGTTAGGTTGCTGCCAACCTGGTACCAACTCGCACAGTAACTTGGGTTCAGGTTGTGCCCAAATCCAAAAACCCAATTTTTAGAAAATTTAACCCAAACCCTAGGAATTTGCGAGTTGTGTCGGGCGAATTTGGGGTAGTCCAACTCAAATTGCACCCCTAGACACACGTGGTGAATAGATTTTGGTGCAGCAACTCACATCAGCATGTCTATGTAGGGTTTTCTAAGTTGCGGAAAGCTAAGTGATGGTGAAAGATACATCTATCTGGGCGATGGTAAGATGCTTTAAGTTGAGACAATTGGAAAATTTAGAATATTGTTAAAGACTGGATATTATTTAGATCCTGTTGAGACATATAGTGTACCATCTTTTAGGCAGAACTTAATTTTTATTTCTGCTTTAGACAAATCTAATTATTCTTATTCATTTGGAAATAAAAAACTTAGTTTGTTTCATGATTCAAAATCGGTTAGTTCTGATTCTTTGTCAAATTATAATAATCTTTATTTAATTGATACAATTTCTTCATTAAGTGAATCCCTGTGTTTTGGAGGAGAGAAAATCCATGGCAGAAAAAGATAAAATTAAAACTACGATGGATTGCTTCGCATGACTCAAGTGGTTTTAACTGCATGGAAAGCAATGTTGATAGAGCTGTTAATCATCCTAACGGGAGAAGATCATGCACTTAAGGTCATTCCGAGTCCTAAATCCTCAGCAATATAATCCCGTTCAACCTAGGTGAAAAATCACTCTCCTTGATGCATTCAGAGTTCATGCCCCACCTGCGCAAATTATAATCATAACACAAGCCTACGCAATTGGAAACTCTATTTGCATAGTGGAGGAGATGATGTGGCCGCGTAGTTGATAGGAGCTAAACAGCGCAGATGTCTGCCTCCATACGTAATAACGAAATTGCCCTGTGCAACTAAAGTGAAAAATCCCGTTCCGAGTTCTGAATCCTTAGCAATATAATTCCGTTCAACCTAGGTGAAAAATCGCTCTTCTTGATGCATTCAGAGTTCATGCCCCACCTGCACAGATTATAATTGCAACACGAGCCTGCACAACTGGAAATTCTGTTTGCGTAATGGAGGAGATGACGTTGGCCGCGTAGTTGATAGGAGCTAAACAGCACAGATGTCTACCTCCATACAAAATAATGAAATTGCCTTGTGTAGTTGAAGTAAAAAAAAAAAAAACAAAAACCATCCACATGGCGAGGCTATCAGAAGGGTGTGTGTTGCAGAAGAGATGTCGATCTAAACGAAAATCATCATATTGCTGGAATTAATGTGCATGTTTCAGTCAACATGCCAACAAATGAGAAAGATAGCTTACCTTGACGACGCTCTCCTTCCGTAGGGGCCTCACCTTCGTGACCTGCTAGAAGGCGGATTTGTGCATCAGCCCTAGAACAGAGAAGCCGATCTCACCTTCGCCACATTCGCTCCCACCGTCATGGATGGTAGTCTGTGGAGACGACGTCAGCAGAGTTTGCATTGTTCTTTTCCTAGCCAATAAGATAGCCAGTGCCATCGCCATTACCGCCTTGAAGGAATCCTTTATCGTCTGTGCCGCATTCGGTAAGGCTAGGGGGTTCCTCATCCTTGACGCTTTGGCATCACGAGCTTTCTTTTCGAATCACGATACCAGCTGCCAAATTCCCAATTGGATCAAGAGCCAAACTCGTGGCTTGAACACAATCAGCACCATCGCAACCACGATGCGAACCCACTGCAGCTCTTCACTCGTACGCTGATGGAGGAAACTCAAGAACCAAGCCACTAAAGTGGGTGACAGAAGCAGAGAAGGCATTCTCATGTGCTAGATGAAGTTTGCTATCCTATGCAAGTGGACCCCATCCAAAATACGCATGACCAAGTGATTTGCAGCCTCTGCCATGGCGTGTCTGGGAAGCAAAATAGAGGCCACACCAGCTCATCTCAACCAAAAGTCTATAAAGCGTCTTGCGGAACTCAGTTGTGCAGTCATGGGATTGGCGCACATTAGGTTCCTTTTGCTGGACGTGTAATGGCATTTGGCTTGAGCAATCTCTCGGACAGCAGGTCATCGGAGTCCCAACGATCTCTTGCCATGTTGCCTTAAACCACAAATGCAAAAGTCGAAACCCATTTGTTCCACGTCGGCAATGACTTCCCCTCCACCTATGGTGCCATTCCCCACCATTCTTGGTATCTCCCAATGACCGAATCTCAATGTTTGGTGGTACTCCGCATTTCGATAGAAATAGATGCATCGGATGAACTTTTGTCTACCAGTGACTGCACAAGCTCTTCTTCGCCAACTTTAGGCCAGTAGTAGCCGAAATAGCACCTCAACTTCATCCCATAGAAGTCCAACAGCGAGAAGGCAGTAGCTCGTGTAACCAGTAAGAATGCAAAGCAACGTAGCCAAGCCATAACCTGGTCCCACCACCAGATCACGTGTCCAACGCAGGAAGCCACAACCGAACCCGCCACCCACGGAGGCTTTGTTCGCAAACGCCGAGTAACAAGGGGGCGCAAACTGATGCTGCTGACACCATTGGACTAATACCACCATCCCTATCGACTCACATAGGCAACCTCCATGCCTCACGAGTCAGGTGATCAAACCTAACACCAAGCTGTGTAACTGAAAGTAAGAGGCAAGATAAGCATAGCATGCAGACTGATCGTGTAGGCAACAAATGCCCTCTCTAACTCTGCCACTGGGTAGTGTAAGAGGAGTTCACAAATTGGGAAGCTCTTCCCCTAGGGAATGAAGATGGCAAATTGTAGTGGGATAGCTAATTTCCTTGGTGCTCACTGGCGTAGCAGGCAACTGAGTTTAGCTGCAGCAAAAAAATCGAATCTCCCTTTCGACGCCATTCATTCACATAGCAGGAAAGGAGAACATGGAGTGAGCCTCACCATTGTCTCCGACTTTTGTCACAGCAGCTGCTGCAGGCATACAATGTTGTCGCAATCGCTCTCAGGGGGCCAGCATTGCTGAAAACATTCAAAAGGCGATGGCCGAGGCCGTCGAAATGTGTTGGCCTTCCAGCAGTTGCAGTTCAAGCCAGCAGGAAAGTCACGCTGAAGCCTTTATCGGAGAGCTTGACGCCCTTGCCAGAGGATTAGTTGGACAGCCTGTGCAAAAAAGTGTCTCATCTGTCCGTCTGTCCGCACAGGTAGGCTTTGTGAAGCTAAGACATCCTCCAATAACGGAGCTAGAAGTCCGAGTAAAAGGTTTAACCAATGCAACCGGAAATGGTTTTACACTTGCATAGTTGAACATGATTTGTTTAGAAGAAAGTCAGCCTGCATAGCCCACGTAGATGGGTAAGCATCTGAGATGTGAAGCATGTTAGGAAATCTCACTTCAACTGCGCAGCCAGAAGATTATGCTGAAGCCGCACGCAGAGCAGAGACGCTGCCCCCTGGTTGCATAAGTGAATTGTTAAAACCATGCAAGCAATGCTCATTAGATTTCCTTTTTACCCACACAGCTCGAACATATCGCGAACTGCACAGTTGAGTTGTGTAGTAAGACATTTTGTCCGGCACCCGCACATGGCAGACGCAACTACGCAAATTGCGCAAAGAGGCAGCAACGTTGTCAAGCGGAGGTCGCGCAGGCAAAATATTTACAAAGAGCAGGTCACGTAGACCAGCCAAACAAGTAGCGTAGGTGGAGTCATGCAAGCCAACATAGTTGACTTTAACCACTCAGTTGATGTGTTTTTCGAAACTGCACAGCTGAAGCAACTCCATTGCGCAACTAAGAGCCTGCCAAGTGCTATAAATTGCCAGATGGAATTGCGTAAGTGCAAGTAGGGCATCCCAAAACTGCGCAACTGCCTACAAGCAAAGGTAGGCTCCATTTCCTTTCCTAAATTACCCCTCGAGGTAAGTTCGACCCTATAAATACCCCACTCTTTCATTTGAAAAGGGAGAGGCTTCCAGACTAAAGAAGGGAGAGAATTTGAAGAAATAGAACTTGGAGGAGGAGCTTGAGGAGTCTGTCAGAGGCAGGTGCCTCACTTGACACCGGTGGCCTTTGGCCACTAGTAATTTCTCTAGTGCTTGAGAGCACTCTGCCATGGCCTCATCATGGTACACACATGGGTCCAACCCATGCTATGGTAATGGTGGGTCCCATATGGCAAATGGATAATAGGATAATGCTATATTAGACATTTTAAATATATTAAAACCTATTTAAACCCTGATTAAACCATGTAACTGCCCCATAAATTAAGAAATTAATGACATTATCTTAAATTAACTAAGAACTATTATTAGCACTAATCACTATCATTAGTATTAATCATGATTTGGTTTAATTAACTCAAAGTATAATTAGGTTTAGTTCATGTAATCTAGATCTTCAATCTCTCACAATATAAATGGCAGAGATCACCCGTTTGCAGTTTTTTATGGGATATTGAAAAATACTACTCATCAACTCATTCAAAAGCCTAAGTCTAGGATTGAGTTACTGAGTCATGACTCACTTAGTCAAACCTTAGTAAACACCACTTATTGCAAAGCCTAAGTCTAGGACCAAGTCACTGAGTCATGACTCACCGAGTCATTGAGTCATGATTCACCGAGTCATTGAGTCAATCCTTAGCATATATCATTCATCAAAACAGTCAAATTTAGTCATCCTAGCCCACTTTTCCTAAACTTCTCATGGGTCACTTAAGAGAGCCAAGTTAAACCCAGTTAACCTAGCCCACTCATCATAAGCTTCTCATGGGTAATTGAGAGAGCTGAGCCAAATCTAGTCATCTTGGTCCCACTCTTCCTAAGCTTCTCATGGGTAATTGAGAGAGCCATGCCAAATCCAGTCATCCAGGTCCCACTTTTTCTAAGCTTCTCATGGGTCAATTAAGAGAGTCGAGCTAAACTTAATTAACCTGGCCCACTCTTCCTAAGCTTCTTATGGATAATTGAGAGAGCCGAGCTAAATCCAGTCAACCCGACCTACTATTTTTAAGCTTGTCATGGGCAATGAGAGAAAGCTTAATCAAACCTAGGTCATTTGTTTTCTTTTAATCTTTTTCAGGTCTAAATACAATAGAGATCACCCAGTCCTGAGTCCTTCTGGGATATGCCAATTGGGTTACAAAACACCTACCATCTCTATGGTTTCTTACAGTTTAAAAAAATAGAAATCACCCAATTTTGATTTCACCCGGGATAAACCAATCAGATCAAAACACCAATATTCTAAGTTGACCAAGTGTTTAGCAACCTAGTCTAGAAACATGTCATATTATCTGCCAATTAACTTATGGTGATCTCCTAAATATTAAGTCATCACAATGTGTTTGACGATCTCAAAGACAACACATATCTATTTTGAGAGAGTGTATATTTTATTTTTGGGTTTCTAAGATGCATTGTACTTTTACTTTTAATCAAGGATTTTCTCCATTATGGAGATGTAATTAGGACCACTTGTTATCTAGGATGTGAACATACAATTTTTCTGATGTACACAACAAGTGTAATTAATTGAGGGCAATCAATAGAAATAAAAATTGTTTGATTCATTCCAAAAATGACAAATCTTGTAATGTTATTCCATTTTTTATTTTCTCCTCTTTTTGTACTTGTTACAAAAATAGTGAACCTAACATGAAACATCTCACCCTTCATCTTTAAGGAAAAGTAATACTAGTACATCTTAGAGACTTTATTCTTCCACGAAACTAACTAAGCTCTTTTGTTGCTCTTCACAGATCTTCAGTCATTTTTATAACTTATTCCCATTCTTCTCTCAAGATCAATCTTGATGGCAAACTCATCTCCTTAAATACTAATCTTCCTCTTTCCGCTTGGGATTGCAATTCAGGTTCTTTGCCCTGAATGATTTCTAACTCGGCCAATCGAGTTAGTGGCCAACTGTATTTGACCAACATGGATTGTAATTTTCCTCCTCCGATCTCCTATCTACTGCTTTTGGTGCTAAAGTTGGAAGATGTCTTTTGCTTTGCTTGACTGGTGCTCTCAGTGTTGATCTCAAAATGCAAAGATTGTGTTAGCTTTGAGACTACTTGAGAGTAGTAAGGCACTAAAGGTGACAATGTTGGAGGAGTAGTTGTTGTCCTCTTTGAGCCTGGGGTGTTGATCTAGAATTGAGTGTTTTCAATTGGTGCTTGATGTGGTGACATATATGCTCGTAAAGAGTTGATAACTTGATTATCGTAAAATTCAGCTAGTGGAGGTATGGCTTGCCCCCTGCCTATTGATGGCCTGGCCAATCATCTTTAGAGTCCTCTTCCAAGTGGTCTTAGTGTCAACGTTCCAGCCTGGAAGGCAAAAGATTATGGAGTTGAGGAATTTGCAATTGGCCTCTAGTTGAATGTATTCTAAATTGGCAGAGTTGGTATAGGAGAAGGAATGATCTGGTACTATAAACGCCTGTTGTAATTTCAAAGTGTGAAGCCATTTATGGTGGAATCACTAGGAATGGGACCGCCTGTGATGAGGGTCTTTGTGATGTTGACCCTTGTCTTTTAATAGTAAATAGTTATTGCCTTCTGTCTACGATTGGCTTGACCAATCCTTTCAGCTGCTCTAATTTATTCGGTGCTAGTTCATAATATTGGGCTTCTAAGAAGACTGCCTCTGAAATTGCGAATAGTCGTACATCAGTTGAAATGCACCTCATTATGCCGTCTTGGTAGAACTTAAAGCATTGGTGCACCGTGGATGCCATAACTTGGTATTGATGCAACCATGGCTTCTTGAGCAACAGATTATAGGACGTCGACACATTGATGACATGATAATTGACTTTTGTGAAGAATCCTTGAATATCAAGACTTAAGGAGATAGTCCCCATAGTCCTTTGACTCTCTTGGTTAAAGCCTTGAATCACCAGAGTGCTGCTTTTGAGAACGGATGGGCACATCCAAATATGCTTCAATACTTTGAGTGGGAGAATATTCACCACAGATACTCGATCCAGCATAATGCAGTTAATCATCTCTCTCGATAAATCGCCACTTACAAACAATGGACAATTATGCTCTGTATTTCCAAGAAAAAAGTCATCATCTGTGAAATGATGGTTTGGTTACATTCAATCATATTAGCAACCTTTGCCAGGTATCGGTCCTTGATAACATTTATGAGCGCTTGAGGAGACTCTTTAGAGAGCTGAAGTGCATTGTATATGCTCAGTCTTGCCAAGATTCTACGCAAGTGAGTGATGACATCATAATCTGGCTTATTTGTTAGTTCTGGAGCTTTCCTTTCTTCAACAGGGGGACAAGGAATTCCAGGCACTGACTCTTCTTGCATTGGCGCCTTTCCTTTGTCCGAGTTGTGTTCTTCCCGGATCACAATACGGCCATTGTTTTCAGTGACTCAGATGCTTCTTGTAGAGCATTCTCTTCATTTGGCACGATGTTGGTCATGTTGCAAGATACCTCCATAGGTTCTGATGGTTCCTAGATCATTAGCTTGAGCAGTCCGGGAAATGAAGTAGGTATTTCTTTGGGCAATAGAAAAGCCTTTCCTAATGCGATGATGCATTCCTATATTATGCGTCTTTCTTCTCGCAATACAGGGCAATAAAGGCAAACATTGCACTATCTCAAAGTGAAATCATAGAGATGTTCCCCTTTAAGAGGATGAATTTCTCGCATTTGTGCTTTAGAGAACTGAGAGGTGTAATCATAGAATCGGTGTACAAATGCTTCAGACAACTCCTCCCAAAATCTGAACGATTTGGCTGGCAATGTTGTAATCCACTTTAGGGCATTGTATTACTAGCCAACCAAATGGAAAGCTCCTGATCGCACATGCCTCGTTTTGCAATATCATTCGCACTATAGCTTGATATT
Source organism: Pouteria campechiana (assembly GCA_036873735.1). Classification (NCBI taxonomy): domain Eukaryota; kingdom Viridiplantae; phylum Streptophyta; class Magnoliopsida; order Ericales; family Sapotaceae; genus Pouteria; species Pouteria campechiana. The sequence continues at coordinate 7,887 of JAYJMB010020479.1, forward strand.
GGAATAAATGTTCGATCGCAGCCTTACAACTTTCTTTGAATAACATCATCATGGGCCACCCTAAGTAATGAGTTTATTTAGTTTCTGGAACTACCATTAAAATAGGGGCCCTCATGTAGTGCAAGTATTCAAGGACCATCGTAATGTGCAATTTGATGAATAATTGTTCCTTTGGTTAGTCATCCATTGCTCTCATTTTCTTCTTTTCGGCTTGATCAAATGCCTCTATGAAGTTAGACAGCACTTGATGGTGGAAATAGGTCCTTTTTGCTAGGCAAAGATGGACTTCTTCTGCCTTTGGGCAATCAAGCGGTTGTGGATCATTCCAAGTAGCGTCCCTCCATTTATGAACATAATTAGCCATGTTTTGACCATAATACTGATCCTAGTTGATAAAATACTTCTTGATTCCTTCCTTTCTTTTGGAAAGGAAGTAGAGCAAGAACATATCTTGTAAGGGGACCCATTCTTTAGCGCCCTGAACTGCCTAAGTTTGGAACCAGTTCTTCTTCACTTTCGGGGAGAGTGAGCTTTGAAAATTCTGATGCATCTTTGCAAGGTCTGGATTTTCTTTGCAACACTCATCAGCATAATGGAGGAGGTGAGTGACTGGTGAATTACCGACATTGAATATGGTAAAACCTTGACGTTGGTGTTCTCTTTGGCGATCGCGCCTTCTATGAGAGCTTTCTTGCTTCATGTTTGGCTGGCTGGTGGAGGCTTCTCCTTCACCAATGTGATAACAAAATGCCACTATTGGATATTCAAATGGATTATCCCCATCAGAGCTTGGGTTATCCATAGTTTCTAAGTCTGAAAAATTATCCTAAAATGTCGTCCATACTTCGTCTGTAGCTGACAAAAGCGACGGTGATGGCTCCCAAGCATAGAGCTCTAGACACCCTTGAGCAAGGCGGGCTCTTTTCTTCTTTTTCCCCACCATGTTCCTGTTGAAGGATTTGAGCCTCTCAGGATGGAGGTAATCCCCAATGATGTATGACTGGAACCACGATGACCAGTAGTGTATCCTTTAGGATATGGGAATAAGTCCTTCAGACTCTCTTCCATTTCTTTCTGCTTTGCATGTTTGGTTTGACGGTTTCATCTTTTACACCTCACCGACGGGACTTCTGGGATGTCTTTTGGGCAGACAAGATCCCAACCTTTGTCGTCATCCATGAATTTCTTTTGCACCTAATGGCTAAAGGCTTTTGAGAATCGATGATCGAATTCCTATTCTGGCATTACTAAATCGGGAATTTCTTTCACTGATATATTGTTGGATGTGGCCTGTGGATCCTTCTTTGGTGTAATTATTCTACTCTTCATGCAATGGTTAATAATTCTCCTCATTGTCTTGTATTTAACCGTCAGTAGCCTTATATTGTCTGATAGAATGAGCCCCAATAGGATTGGTACCACTTCCTCATTAGAGTACTAGTATTTTGGTTCTGGAATTTGCCTTTTCTTTGAATGTCTATCATTACCACTAGTTTTGGTCTCAGTGGTGTTGATAGAGGTGTTCTGTCTACTCCTTTTAGATTCTTTCTTTTTGGACTGGAAAGTATTTTCCTTTTGCTTATTATCCCGAGCTTTGCTTTTTCTAGATAGGGAAAGGAGACGTTCCTTTCGGCTTGCCTCATTAGCCAACTCTTGAAAAGTGGTGATCTGCTCATTTACTAGGATTGCGAGGTCAACCTTAATGCCATTGTGGCATAAGTAGACTCTTTGCTCCTTTTTAAGGTTGCCTCACCTTTGCTGGCCTCCTTCTACCAGTGAGAGATGAATTCTTCTATGGATTTGTCATCCCTTTGCATTATAAGGGAGAGGTCGGCTAATGTCATATCTTTTTTAGTCACAAAGAACCTTGCTAGAAATAGGTTTTGCATGTCATTCCAGGTCTTGACTGACCCTGCTGGAAGCATCAAATACCACTGGAATGCTAGTTCCTTGAGCGATGAGCCAAATAATCTCAATTAGAGATTATGATAGACAACATAGTTTCCCATCTTGAGATTAAAGAGGGTGAGATGATGCTAGGGATCATCCGTTCCATCAAATGTGTGAAAGTTTATCATCTAGAAGGCTAGTGGGAAGGGATCATTCTCGATCTCTAGTAGATACGACCGATTATAAATGTTTAGCACTTGAGAATGTAGGTTTATTTGCCGTTGGACCATCCAGTCATTCATCATCTCATTAAAGTGTGCCATGGGATCCAAGTTCATCTGATATGATTGTGCATGTGCATTTTGCTCCAAACATTTATGGTGAAATGTTCACACCAAATGGCTATGCACGAACATTAATATTGGGCGATCACTGAGGTGAATCAACTGGAGAGGCGAGGGGTGAGGCATCTAGTCCTTGGGGATCTCCTCCAGACAAACAGTCCCGGTGGCATAACCGTTCCCATGGAGGGAAGGTTGAGAGGACGTGCAACATTGGATAGTTGTACATATGCCTCTCTTAACTGCTAATTTTTAGTCTCAAGCAATTCTAATCGTTGCATTATCTCTTCTATAGAAGTGAGAGCTTCATTTCCCTTAGCCATGTAAGACATGATTGTCGAGATAAATTGATGTCTATGCATTAATTGGTGGGGAGATGTAGGCATCTTGTCTTTCAGCATCTTTCGATAAAGAGTGAAATATTGGGGGCGGCACCATAGATCTAGCCATTGACCTCATGATGATTCCCTGATGAGGTGGGCTAGGCGATGCTGACAATAATTTTCTGTCGATCGAAGTGGTGCAAACACTAACAGGCTGCACTTTCATCTTCTTCTGGTCCCTTTTCCTTGGGCTACCAGAATTGACCATTCTTTCTCTCTTTTCTACCTTCGATGCCTTCCTTGGCATCTGTAAGGTGCCTATTCTATCAATCTCCCTTCTTTGAGAATAGGAGAGATTGACTAAAGTAGAAAACATATTGTTTTCCCAGTATTTATCTTGGGATGGAGATGGTCTTCTTAATATTATAGTGTGCTTCTTAGATAGCAACTTCCATCCTTCTTTCTTTTCTCAAATGGTCAACCTACAGGTTGACCTCTTCTTGGACTTTCCTTTCTTCACTGTCCTTCTTCCAGTTCCATTGGCAGGTTGTACATAGCCCTTGGAAGCTTTGCTCTGTGCATTCCTTCTAAAAGGGCCAGTAGGTTTGGGATTGAAGGGAGCTTGCGTCTGCCTCCCCTTGATTGCATTAGTGAGGTCGATAACTACAACATTCTTCTGATTTATTAGAGCAGAGACCCGAGTACTCCTAGTCTTTAAGAAGTTTGGGATGGTATTGCAGACAAAGTCATCTCCAAAGATCTTAGGAGCATGAGGGGAAATAGTTTTTCTTCTGTGCCTCTTATTTTTCTTGTGCTTCTTTTCAACCTCGTTGTTGGAAGTTGAGTCAGTAGAAGCCACTTCTAGAGCTGCTATGGCAGCCTCCAATGCTTCTGGAACTTCTTTGGAAGTTACCGACATAGCTCTGGGCAAGGGGAAAATCAGAGTCACATCCATCTTGTAGATGGCAGGTGCCTGGCCGGTCAGCACCATAATGAAGGAGTGGGGAACACTCCTATCAAAGTCGTGCGGGGTGTTTACGGTGAAGCCACCACTTGGTAGAAACCCAAAAGCGAATGAGCTTGCCATTAGGATTGATCTTGAGAGAAGAAAGAGAATAAGTTATAAAAATGACTGAAGATCTGCAAAGAGCAACAAAAGAGCTAAGTCAGTTTCATGGAAGAATAAAGTCTCTAAGATGTACTAGTATTACTTTTCCTTAAAGAGGAAGGGTGAGATATTCCATATCAGGTTTACCATTTTTGTAACAAATACAAAAAGAGGAGAAAATAAAAAATGGATCAACATTATAAGATTTATCATTTTTGGAATAAATTAAACAATTTTCATTTTTATTGATTGTCCTCAATTGATTACACTTATTGTGTAAATCAGAAAAATTATTGTTCATATTCTAGACCACAAATGATCCTAATTACATCTTCATAATGGAGAAAACCCTTGATTAAAAAGAAAAGTACAATGCATCTTAGAAACCTAAAAATATAACACACATACTCTCTCAAAATAGATGTGTGCTTCCTTTGGGATTGTTGAGCACATTGCAATGACTAGATATCTAGGAGATTGCCTCAAGTCAATGGGCGGATAAGATGACCCAGTTCTGGACTAGGTTGCTAGATACTAGGTCAACTTAGAAAATTAGTATTTTGATCCGATTGGTTTGTCCTAGGTGGAATCAAAACCGAGTGATTTCTACTTTTTAAACTATAAGAAACCATAGAGACAGTTGGTGTTTTGTTACCCAATTGGCATATCCCAAAAGGACTCGGGATTGGGTGATCTTTATTGTATTTAGACCTAAAAGAGATCAGAAGAAAATAGGTGACCTAGGTTTGGTTAAGCTCTCTTTCATTACCCATGAGAAGCTTGAGAAGAGTGGGCTAAGTTGACTGGATTTAGCTTAGCTCTCTCAATTACCCATGAGAAGTATAGCAAGAGTGGGTCAGGTTAACTGGGTTTATCTTAGCTCTCTTAATTGACCCATGAGAAGCTTAGGAAAAGTGGGACCAAGATGACTAAATTTGGCTCGGCTCTCTCAATTACCCATGAGAAGCTTAGGAAGAGTGGGACTGGGATGAATGGATTTGGCTTAACTCTCTCAATTACCCATGAGAAGCTTAGGAAGAGTGGGACCAGGATGACTGGATTTGGCTCGACTCTCTCAATTACCCATGAGAAGCTTAGGAAGAGTGGGCTAGGTTAACTGGGTTTAGCTAGGCTCTCTCAATTGACTCATGAGAAGCTTAGGAAAAGTGGGCCAGGATGACTGGATTCGACTATTTTGATGAATGGTATATGCTAAGGTTTGACTCAGTGAGTCATGACTCAGTGACTCAATCCTAGACTTAGGCTTTACGATTAGTGGTGTTTGCTAAGGTTTAACTAAGTGAGTCATGACTCAGTGACTCAGTCCTAGACTTAGGCTTTTGAATGAGTTGATGAGTGATGTTTTCCAATATCTCGTGAAAAACTGTAAGCGGGCGATCTCTACCATTTATACTGTTGGAGATCGAAGACCCAGGTTACATGAATTAAGCCGAATTATGTTTTGAGTTAATCGAACCATATCATGATTAATACTAATGATAGTGATTAGTGCTAATAATATTTCTTAGTTAATTTAAGACAATGTCATTAATTTCCTGATTTATGGGGCAGTTACATGGTTTAATCAGGATTTAAACAGGTTTTAATATGTTTAAAATGTCTAATCTAGTATTATCCTATTGTCCATTGGCCAAATGGGACCCACCATTATTACAACATGGGTGGGACCCATGTGTGTACCATGGTGGGGCCATAGCAGAGTGCTCTCAAGAATTAGAGAAATTACTAGTGGCCAAAGGCCACCGGTGTCAAGTGAGACACCTGTCTTTTGAAGACTCCTCAAGTTTCTCATTGAAGTTCTATTTCTTCAAATTCTCTCCCTTCTTTAGTCTAGAAGTCTCTCCCTTTTTAAATGAAAGAGTGGGGTATTTATAGGGTCAAACTTACCTCCAAGGGTAATTTAGGAAAGAAAATGGAGCCTGCCTTTGCTTGTAGGCAGTTACGTAGTTTTGGGATGCGCTACTTGCACTTGCGCAATTCCATCTGCGCAGTTTATAGCACTTGACAGGCTCTTAGTTGCGTAGTGGAGTTGCTTCACCTACACAGTTTCGGAAAACGCATCAACTGTGCGGATAAAGTCAACTATGTTGGCTTGCATGATTCCACCTATGCTACTCGTTTGGCGACCTGCTCCCTGGAAATGTTTTGCATGCGCGACCTTTGTTTGACAACGTCGCTGCCTCTTTGCACAATTTGCTCGGCTGTCTGCCATGCGTGGGTGCCGGACAAAACTTCTTACTGCACAACTCAACTGCGCAGTTTGCGACATGTTCGGGCTGTGTAGGTAAAAAGGAAATCTAATGGGCATTGCTTGCATGGTTTTAACACTCCACTTCTGCAACTAGGGGGCAGCGTCTCTGCTTTGCACACGGCTTCAGCATAATCTTCTGGCTGCGCAAGTCGAATGCCATTACACATCCAGCAAAAGGAACCCAATGCACGCCAATCCTGTGATTGCATGGCTGAGTGGCGCAGATGATGCTTTGTGGACTTTTGGTTGCGACGAGCTGGTGTGGCCTCTGTTTCGCTTCCCAGACATGCCATGGCAGCGGTTACAAATCACATGGTCATGTGGATTTTGGGTGGGGTCCACTTGCATAGGATAGTAAACTTCCTCTGGCACATGAGAATACCTTCTCTGCTTCTGGCACCCACTTTAGTGGCTTGGTTCCTGAGTTTTCGCCATCAGTGTACGAGTGAAGAGTGGCGGTGGGTTTGCAGCGTGGATGCGACAGTGCTGATTGTGTTCAGGCCACGAGTTTGGCTGTTGATCCAATTGGGAATTTGGCAACTGGTATTGTGATTTGAAAAGAAAGCTCGTGATACCGAAGCATCGAGGATGAGGAATCCACTAGCCTTACCGGATGCGGATTCCTTCGAGGCGGTAATGGCAATGACATTGGCTATCTTCTTAGCTAGGAAGAGAATGATGCAGACTCTGCTGACATCAGCGAATGTGGCGAAGGCGAGATCGGCTTCTCTGTTCCGAGGCTGATGCGCAATTTCGCCTTCTGGCAGGTCACGAAGGTGGGATCCCCTATGGAAGGAGATGGATGGCATCATCTGGGCAAGCTGTCGTTTTCTCATTTGTTGACATGTTGACTGAAACATGCACATTGATTCCAGCAATATGATGATTTCGTCTAGATTGACATCTCTTACGCAACACACACCCTTCTAATAGCCTCGCTATGTGGTTGGTTTTTGTTTGTTTATTTATTTTTTTCACTTCAGCTACGTAGGGCAATTTCGTTAGTTTGTATGGAGGCAGACATCTGCGCTATTTAGCTTCTATCAACTACGCGACCACGTCATCTCCTCCACTATGCAGAGTTTCCAGTTTAGCAGGCTTGTATTGCAATTGTAATCTGCGCAGGTGGGGCGTAAACTCTGAATGCATCAAGGAGAGCTTTTTTTCACCTAGGTTGAATGGGATTATATTGTTGAGGATTCAGGACTCGGAATGGGATTTTTCACTTCAGCTGCGCAGGGCAATTTCGTTATTTTGTATGGAGGTAGACATCTACATTGTTTAGCTCCTGTCAACTACATGGCCACGTCATCTCCTCCATTACGCAAGCAGAGTTTCCAGTTGCGCAGGCTTGCATTGCAATTGTAATTTGTGCAGGTGGGGCGTGAACTCTGAGGAGAGCGATTTTTCACCTAGGTTGAACAAGATTATATTGTTGAGGATTCAGGACTTGGATCGACCTTAAGTGCATGATCTTCACCCGTCATGATGATTAACAGCTCTCAACATTGCTTTCCATGTAGTCAAAACCACTCAATTCATGCTAATTACAGCTTTAATTTTAACTTTTTTAGCCATGGATTTTCTCTCCTCCAACAAATGCCCCTCGGTGGCTGACACTGTGTAACCGCAAGACCATGTAGGCATGGTGGCTGACAGCATTCGACTCAAAAATGTTTGGCAGAAAAATACTCTTGCAATCTTTCTTCAATAGGTTTGGCAACCCAACTGATAATCAGGTGTAACAACCTAAAATTATAGTTGTTTTGCTTTTTAAAACCAAAAAATGTGGCAGTTTATTTCTTTCATGGGAAATCCATCAAAAAGCTTGCTGATGTTTTTCCGTTTTTGGATTTCATTTCTGCAATAAAGTTGCAATTGGTCTTTATAACCCATTCTCCTCTCCGTCCAAAGCAAAGCATTTTTCTTCAGCAACATTGATAGATATCTTGCAATTCATCACTGATTTGACGGGTTCTTTTTAGAACTCAAAACCCTTTCTCCCATTTCTTGCAACCAGAAACACGGTTTTAAGCTTCAGCAGACTTGGAGTTCTTCAACATTCTTGATGGGTTCTTTTAGAACTCAAGATCTTCTCTATTTAGAAGTGGAGTTGCATTCTGTGAAGCTCGTCATCTTCTTCCATTAGCATTTCCTCCAAAAAAAGGCCATTCTTTAACCATCTTCCTCATTACTTTATTTCGATTGCTGCTCTTGTAGTCCATTGCTATTGCTGCCAAGGGCTTAGGGAACTCCCCTTTTCATTTTTTTTAAATAGGTGGGTCCTGTGACTGTGGCATCATGATGCTGCCATGAAATGTATCCCCTCTTCTGGATATTAGATGACTATGTGAAAAAGGCCTATGATTAACAGCTATCCGTTATTTCCATTGCTGGGCCATTCCCCTCTGCTCTTTTTTATTTTATTTTATTTCACTGCTCTTTCACCATGGTTGAGGAAGATGGCAACATGGAATGAGAGTGTTTCTCTCACGCAGGCCATCATAATCGGACCCAATGCCTCATGCATGCAAACCAAAATTGGGCCTATGTGCATATGCGTGGTCTGGTGGAATGTGACCTTAGCGGAAGATGCGGGCCCATGAAATAGAGTCCAGGCACGCATTACGGGATGGTGGAGGTGAGTCTAGCTCATCATGGGCTAGCTGGCTGCAAGCCTAAACAAATCAATTTGTTGGGCAGATCCTAGACGGGCTAATTGCTAAGCAGAAACTTGGTGGATCGAAGGAAAGAAAAGCCCGTACAGTAGAGGAGGGAGACCCAACGTTTTTGCTCGGGCTAGCGAGGCAGAGCCCAATCCTTCATGGGACTGGCTAGACGGAGCCTAGCTCCTGGCTGTGGGCTGACTTGGTGGAGTCCAATCTGCTTGCTTGGGCCCAGTTGCCAAATGGGCCTGCAAAGGGAAGGCTTTCTGGGCTGGCACCAAAATGACCCAAACCAACTAGGCCTGGTACAAAGAAAACATCCCAAGCCCAATGGATTTCAAATGCATTGAACCCACATGAAAATTCAAGATGCATGATTTTCTTTGTAGGAAGCTCGAAACTATAAGATTTTTCATTGAAAATTTTTCAAAATTCATGATGCTTGTAGGAGAAATCTCAAAAAATGGGAAATTGTCAAAATTCATCATTATGTTGGTAAATTCCCAAAAATTTACATTCATGTTGGAAAATTTCCCAAAAGTTCATGTTTATGTTGGAAAAATTCATGGCTTTTACTACATTCATCATTCTTATCTTCATCTCTTGTGGATAGCATGCTTTCTTTCATTCTGCAATTTGTTAACTTATTGAACTTAAACCACTTTATTGATTTAGGTGGTTTACTTGACAGGTATGGATTTCAAAAATAGAGTGGCTTTCCCCTCCTCTACATCTCTTGATTTTGTAGATTTTAGTGATTCTCTAGTTAGGCCAGACAGTTTAAGTCATGCTCCTCGTGATCTTAATTTAGTTTTCACAAGAGAGGACAATGAAGCGATGTTGGCCCACTCCCTTGCTAACAGTTCCATTCCAAATCTTCCTATTATTGACAAGTTTCCTCTATCTGATGTCGTTCTAAGGCAAGACATAGGAGTGTCGAAAAATGGCTTGGAAGATGGAGAAATTCCTGTTGCAGCATAGTGTCAGGAGAAAATTCCTGTTGCACCACAACACTGAGAGGAAGTTCATGTTGCACTTCAATTCCAAGAGGAAATTCCTACTACACCACAACACCAAGAGCAAGTTCATGTTACAACTCAATTTTGAGGGGAAATTCCTACTGCACTATAGCACCCATTATAGGAAAAATGGAAGAAGCAAAAGAAAGGTGGCGATCCTCAGCTTTAAAGTACTATCCATTATTATTATGTTAAAGAAAAAGATAAGGGCTTCTTTATTTTGTTAAATGCAGAAATTTTGAGGCAAAAACTCCCTAGTTTTGATGGTGACCAACCAAGTCACTCTCCGATGCATCATCTCTCTATGGAGGATATGAAGGGTAGAGAAAGTCATTTTGCTCTTCCCTCTCAACCTTACTTTGTTCATAGGAAAGATGTTGAGAGTGCTTATTTATCTGCCAATGCTTTTGCATACTATGATGAGAAGGACCACTTTGACGACTATTTTTTGTCTCCCATCAAAGAGATGTTAGATCCTCATGAATACTCTATGGAGACTCCTTGCTAGAGGGCAACAATTTTTGAGGGTTATAAGTTTGTTATTGATGGTGAAAGAGGTCGATGCAAGGGTGGTTTATCGAAGAACAAATTCTTTAAACCTTGGGCAGAGCAGATAGCAGCAACGCACAAAAGCGTCCTTTGTCAGGCTAGCATTTATGACGTGATTTTTTGCACTCACGGTCTATTGCACATGGAAGCCATGTGTGGCTTCATTCAATTCTAGTCTCCGATGACCAATTTTTTTCATTTCCCTTGTGATGAGATGAGCATCACACTATGGGACTTTAATGTTGCTTGTGGGTTACCTATCATCAGGGAGCCTTTTGATTTGTATCTCCCGCCGAATGAAGATTTTAGAGAAGGCAACTTAGGTTATCATATCTTGAATATAATGAGTAAGTTAAGACGGTCTGGCACTAAGCTTTTCTAGATAGGCTGGGCACAATTGTTTGGAAGGATTTCTAATCCCAATGCTCAAAAATGTAAGATGCTAGCATCTGAAGATTGGGCAAAATGGAATATTTGGGTTGATGAAGCTCTTTTGAGCAGTATTATTCTACAGGAAGAATTAGTTTTATTCCTTATATTGTAACTTTCTATTATTATATGTCCTTCATTAGCACATGATCATTGCATCAACCCCTTATGCTTAATGCCGGCTCTTTAGCTTGCCGAAGGTAAGAGATTGTCTATGGCTCCTCGCATATTGTGCGATATCTATCGCGTGCTGAATGACATGGTCTTACATTATTCTGGGCCAGTCACATGCACTCTTACTTCCCAGTCCATTTCTTTATAGCTTGGTTAGGACTTTATTTCCCCTAGTTTTACGGGATTAACTTGCTAACTCAATTGCTTGGTGAAGGTTTAATATTAGTGAAGTTTTTGACTGCCATTTTTAGGAACATACAATTTGATGAAGTGATAGATCGGTTAGTGAAGCTACAAAAGTTTTCTCAGGAGATGTATTTACTTGCTCCGGTCAACAATCCTTTGGGATTTGAGGTGAAAGCCAAGGATGACACCTTTGGCAAGATTAATGATTTCATCATTTCTTTGCAAGCTTGCTTGCTTCCTCTTGGGGAAGGCTCTAGGTTCTGGGTTGAATCATATTTCTCGAATCGTTTTGCCAGGCAGTTCAGTTATGACTAAGGAATGCCAGGTCACATCATATTTATATCACGATAAGAGCATATAACAGAAGTATGTCTAGCTTGGTGGTATCCACTGTCATTCTGTTTTACCTCTACATTTTGAGATTATGACATTTTCTTGCATAGTTCGGCCCGAAGAGTCCATGTGACCAAAGACTATGCTTGGTGGTATAGCACCAATGGGGGCAAAATCAGCAGGGCAATGTCTCCTAATTGCGGTATGTTTGCTTACCGTCCGTTGGCATCCTCTTTCATACTTGACATGCTCGAGACTGTCTTCATGGGGGCACAATGGGCCATGAATTTTGAGAGGTTGTCCACTTTTCTAAAATGAGTTTTGTGGTTAGATGAACATTGTCCTCATCAAAATATTCATCGGACTGATCGCAGTCACATTGGGTGGTGGGGTTATGGTGAGCAGATATACCTTGTAAGTGAGAATACCTAGGTAGAGTCGATAACTCCTGAGCTAGTTCCTTATATCCCTCCAAATTATGCTGAGTAAATTGCACCAATCAACGTGCCTCTTTTAAGGGCGGAGATGACCAAAGCAGAAGCTAATTCAGAGGTAGGGTAGGAACGATACTTGGCAGATTGTACTCCAGTAAAATTTTGTGATAAGGCTCCTTGGGCTTCAGTTCCTCTAAGAACAACCTTGTGTCGAAAGAAAGGGATTGAATCTAGTAGTGCTGCTGAAAAGCAGGATGAGAAGGAAAAGATTAGCCAAGGATTGTCTGAGCCCCCTTCTTCGAGAGTGACCAAAAGTGTGATTTTGCATTGTGAAGTAGCTCCTTTGGTTTTGGCTCTCAAGAAGAGTACAAAAGCAGCAGCGAGTAAAGTGGCTCCTGCTCTAGTCATCAAGAAGCACAAGAAGATGATAGCTAATGAAGAGGTTCCCGCTCTAGCTGTGAAGAGGAGCAAGAAGGTGGTAGCTAATGACGAAGTTCTTATTCAGGCTATCAAAAGGAGCAAGAAGGTAATAGCTAGTGAAGAGGTTCCTGTCTTACAAAAGAGAACCACTGCTTTAGGGAGCTCGACTACAGATCAAAGGAAGAAGGCCAAAGTAAGTCAGAAAGTGCCTAAACCTCTTCTTGGGAGTATGCTTCCTTGTGAGACAACTCCTTCTACCCCATCGTATTCTAGACCTATTGAGGCATTAGGGCAATTGGTGAAAGGTGTTGGTGCATATGGTGGGGAAGATATCGAAGCTATTGCTACTGAAGGGATTCTCATGGAGATGGATACCAATCAACTAGGCTCTATTGATGCGTTAGTAAGAGACCAGAGGGAATCGTCGCCTGATCTCTTCAATTTGTATGAGGTTATTCGTTAGCTTGGTAACATTCCTTCTCCTCTTTCTCCATTATCTCCACACCTTCTTTATTTGGCAAGACCTTCAATTGAAGAGGAGGTCACCTTGGCAGAGATCCCATTTGAGGGTGTTGCTTTCGTAGTTGTTCTTGAAGGAGATGCGGATAAAGCTTCTCATGATCTCGAGGATGAACATGCTCCAAGTGAAGCCTTATCCTCTACTCCCAAGGCATTACAGCAGATCGATGATAGTGCTTATGAACCATATAGGGAAACACCCGAAGTATCGATATCGCTTTTTCACATTTTCCTCAGTGAGGAGTTTCTTCAGATGCTGTCTTTCGCTATCATCAAGGCAACAAAGGAGCTAAGCTAGGTTCGACAAGAGAACTTAAAAGATGAAGTTTGGCCTTTTTGCTCAAATTTTGCTAGAACACTGCAGAGAGCCTCTTTGCCCAAAGCAATTGTAAGTTTAAAAGATCATTTGTTATTCTATGCTAAAGGTATAGAAAGACTATGTGGTGACATCTCTTATTTGTCAGCTATCTTCAAGCAACTCGAGTCTTTTCGGCAAGCATGGGAACAGGCTGAATTAGATGCTATCCCGAGACTTTCTACTGAAGCCATTGCTACCAAGGAAGTTGAACTTGAAGATCTATGGGCTAAGATCGATTAGAAATTGTCAATTACAAGCATGACTTTGGAGCATCTTTCATCTCTTCAAGCAGAGTTGACCTCTTTGAGAGAAGATGTTAGAGCAAACAAAGATTGCCTTGAAGTCTTTCGGCAGGAATTTCACTAGTTGAGCCGTCATTTATCCTTTCAAGAATGTCTTGTTGCTTCCAAGGAGAAAGATGAAGCTAAAGGTTTAGAGATCATCAGGCACTTGAAGGAAGAAGTGACTGCTTCCCAACAAGAAGTGACGGTGGCTGAGGAGACTTTAAAAGAGTTGAAGTCATCTCCAATTATGAGCCCAAAAGCTACTCAAGCCTTGAAGACAACAGAGAAGCAGTTCAACCTTCTAAAGGAGTCTATTTTAACTGCTTTAACTCACTTGTAAACTTCTTCTATATATGAGAATCTTAGATGTTAATGAATTTGTGAGTTTAGCATCTTTTTCTCACAACACTTGGTATCTCGACATGTTTTCTTTTCCTTTTTTTATTGGTAATTTCACTTTTGTACATAGATTGAATTGCTTGAGAAACATGTGAAGGGAATAGGGAAGGAGGAGCAAATGCCCCTCGTATTCGCTTCTTTCTGGTTCATGCATAGTAATGCTTTAGGAAATACCCACTAATGGAAAATTCTCCTATATCATTACGATTTATAATCCGATATGAAACATTGGCATAAGCCTCTTGCACGACATAGGGGCCTTCCCACTTGGGTTAAAATTTGCCAGTTAATTTGCCACCCGCCATTATTTTGGTACTTAGTTTGAGAACTAAATCACCCGGGCAGTAAGCTTGGTGTTTTACCAATTGGTTATATGCCTCGACTATGGAGACTTGGTATAACTCAATTTTTTGTTTGGCTCAGAACTACTTTTCGTCCAGATCATCGAGTTCTTCAAACCACAACTTGGCTTATTGGTCAGTTGTCAAACCTGAATGTGTTACAACTCTAAGCGATGATAGCTACACTTCCAAAGGCAAGACCGCCTCTACCCCAAACACCAAAGAATAAGGAGTTCCATTAGTTGCTATTCGATGAGTGGTACAATAAGCCCAAAGCGCCTTAGGCAATTTGAGATCCCATTATCGCTTATTCTTATCCGTTGTTCTTCTCATGATCTTTACGATTGCCTTATTGAACGCTTCCGCTTGGCCATTTCCTTATGGGTGATATGGTGTAGATAATACATGTTTGATGCCTTGCTTTCGACAAATCTTCTCCATGTCCTCATTTTTGAATGGAGTGTCATCATCTGACACAATTTGGCATGGATTACCATATCGATACAAAATCTTGAATTTAATAAATTCGATTACTTCTTTAGCTCTAACCCTCTTATATGAGTCAGCTTCTGCCCATTTGGAGAAGTAATTGATTGCAACTAGGATATAAGCATGTCCCTTGGAAGATGGGGAATTGATTGGACCAATGATGTCAAATCCCCACCGTGCAAATGGCCAAGAAATATTTGCGGGTACCAATTCTGAAGGTGGTATGTGCTAGATATCCCCATGAAGCTAACATTGGAGACATGATTTGGCAAATTGCAACGAGTCTGAGACCATAGTAGGCTAGTAATATTCCAAGCATTTGATCTGTCTGTATAATCTTTGACCAGACGGATGCTCGCCACATACTAAAATGTGCTTGCATGAGTGCATATTGGATCTCTTCCCCATTAAGACAACAGAGCCAAAGTCCATTATATGCCTGGCGATATAGTGTATTATTGAAATACATATATTAAGTAGCTCTTTTTCTTAGAGCTAACCTTTCCTGCGATTTATCCAGGAGAATCCCATATTACAGGTAGTCGATGACAGGGTTCGCCAACCATCTGCCGTTAGTTCCATACAGGCTACATATTCCACTTGCTTAGTAGTCTCTTCATTATATGAGTCAGGAATGTGGCTTCATTGTCAACTTTGACAATGACCTCTTGGCCTCCGATAATGGCTAGAGCGGTTGCCCGATTTGCTAGAGCATCAACAATGGTACTTTTAGTCCTCGAAATATGCCCAATGCTAACTTGAAAAAGTTGATCCAATAGCCCTTGCATGATATCATAATACTGGCTCAAACTGGGCTTGCAAACTTCATATTCAATAGTTAATTATCGGACTACTAGTTTCGAATCACCTAAGATGTCTAATTTTGTGATCTCGAAGTTGAGGGCAATTTGAAGTCCTAGGATTAATGCCTCATACTCTAATTCATTGTTGGTGTAATTCTTTCCTAAGTAAAATGATTATAGAAGAATGTCTTTCTAGGTGAGATGAAGACAATTCCAATGCCAATGCCGACAACTTTGGTAGCACCATCAAAGTACATCTTCCAGGGACTATTACCTTGTGAATGAATACTTCTTCATCTAGCAAGTCTTCTTGTACAATGACCTCTTCATCGACTGGATGAGCTGCCAAGAAGTCAGCTAGAAATTATCCTTTCACTGCTTTTCATGGAATAAAGGTGATGTCAAATTCTGATAGTAGTAATAACCACTTGGCCAACCATTCCGATAACATACGATGAGTGATCAAGAACTTGAGCAGATCCGCTTTAGAAATTAATCGGATCTAACAAGTGAGGAAATAATGCCTTAACTTTTAGGTTGCGAACACCAAGGCAAGGCATATCTTTTCAATCGGAGAATAATTACATTCTGCATTGATCAACTAATGGCTAAGGTAATACAATCCTTGCTCTTTACCGTCTTGATTTTCTTGTGCGAACAATGCCCCTAGTGATTGCTCGCTTGTGGAGATGTATAAAATGAGTGGTTTACCCTTGGCTGGTGTGGCCAAAATCGATGGATTGCGGAGTAATTCTTTGATGGTATTGATGGCTTTCTGGCAAGCTTCATTCCAAACAAAGCCTGCATCCTTCTTTAGTAGATGATGAAATGGCTGACATCTTCCTGCTAAGTTGGCCACAAATCTTCTGATATAAGATAGCTTTCCTTGCAAGCTCCTTAGGTCATCTATGTTCCTTGGAGGAGGCATGTTCCTAATGGCCTTTGCTTTTTGTGGGTCTACCTCGATTCCTCTGTGATGAATGATAAATCCCAAGAACTTGCCTAACCCAACTCCAAATGTGCATTTGAGTGGGTTCATGAGCAGCTTATTTTTCCTGAGCCATACAAGATGGTGCGTAGATCCAGATGGTGCTGATCGTAGCCATTGGATCTTACCACCAAGTCATCGACATAGCATTCAACATGTTTATGAAGCATGTCATGAAAAATAATTTGCATTACTTTTTGGTAAGTCACTCCTGCATTCTTTAATCAAAATGACATAACTTTATAGCAAAAGACGCCCATTGGAGTGTGAAATATAGTGGAAGCCTCAGTTGTTGCCATCTTGATCTGGTTGTAACCGGAGTAACCATCCATGAATGAGAATGTGTTATAAAGTGATGTGCTATTGATAAAGAGTTCTGTATCTGGCAGCTGAAACTCATCCTTTGGACAGGCCTCATTGAGATTGCGAAAATCAACACAAACCCATACTTGCCCATTCTTTTTCTTTACTAGGACAACACTAGAGAGCCATCTTAGGAATTTGATTTCTCGAATGAAGTTCGCTTTTAACAATTTGTTGATGACATTAATGATCTATTGCTCCAATTTAGGTCTGAACTTCCTTGGCGCTTGCTTTATTGGCCGCTTGTTCTTGGAGAGATATGTAGATAATGCATGGCAATATCTGAATCTAAGCCAGGCATTTTAGAGTATGTCCTTGCAAAGACATCTTTGAATTCCCTGAGGAAACTCATTAGCAATTATTTTTCATGTTCTGGCAAAGATTTGGTGATGAAGGTAAGTTGCTTGTCTTTGTCCGTGCTCAAATTGAACTCTTCAAGCTCATCGATTATTGGTTGTCCACCATTTTCTAACCTCGGCAGAGTTGTGCCATAGGTTATTTCTCTTAAGGAAGAATCAGAGTCATCATTTTTGCTTCTTCTAAATGGTCAAGGTTTGGCTTGTGATCGGACTGATGAGTCTCACTTGCCATTCCCAACTATGATTCAGGAATTGATGGGTCATCAATGACTTCTTTATCGTCTGTATCACCAGGTCCCTCCAAGTTTGTTTGCAATTCTTTGTCATCGAACTCAGATTCTTCCTCTTCTATGGATGCATGATAAGAGGTGGAAATCATGTAATAATGTACAATTATTGTTAGGGCAGATGATGATTTTGACATCTTGGACTTAATAGGAACTGACAGACAGTCCCACATAATGGGACTGATAGTCGACCTGATACTAGCATAGGAACAATCTGAGGTATACTCCTCATCACTGTCCATGTCAATATCATCATTCGCACTAAGATCTGTCTGATCTCTTAGATAACGGAGACCTTTTAATTTTCCTTTGATCAGAACTGGGATGAGCAGATAGTTTACCGACATATAGGGTTCATGAGGATGGTTCATCAGGATAAATACCAAGGAGGTCAATCATCCTTCTGCATCCCTTGCTGAACTTCTGAAAATTTTTAGCAGACAAGAATTTCTTAGTTAGAAGATCAAAAGTATGACATTGTCCATAGGGCAAGCCCATCTCCTTAAATACTAATCTTCCTATTTTTGCTTGGGATTGCGGTTTAGGTATTTTTGCCCTAAATGAATTTTGACTCTGCCAATCGAGTTAGTGGCCAATTGTATTCGACCAACATGGATTGTAATTTTCCTCCTCTGATCTCCCATTTACTGCTTTTGGTGCTAAGATTGGAGGATGTCTCTTACTTTGCTTAACTAGTGCTCCAAGTGTTGATCTTAAAATGCAAATATTGCATCGGCTTTGAGACTACTTGAGAGTAGCCAGTCACTAAAGGTGACAATGTTGTCAAGCAGAGGTTGCGTAAGCAAAACATTTCTAGGGAGCAAGTTACGTAGGCCAGCCAAACGAGTAGCATAGGTTGAGTCGTACAAGTGTTTTCCGAAACTTCTTAGCTGAAGCAACTCCACTGCCTAACTAAGAGCCTGCCAAGTGCTGTAAACTGCACAGATGGAATTGCGCAAGTGCAAGTAGGGCATCCTAAAACTGCTCAACTACCTACAAGCAAAGGCAGGCTCCATTTTCTTTCCTAAATTAACCCTGGAGGTAAGTTCGACCCTATAAATACCCCACTCTTTTATTTGAAAAGGGAGAGGCTTCCAGACTAAAGAAGAGAGAGAATTTGAAGAAATAGAACTTGGAGGAGGAGCTTGAGGAGTCTTTAAGAGGCAGGTGCCTTGACACCAGTGGCCTTTGGCCACTAGTAATTTTTCTAATGCTTAAGAGCACTCTACCATGGCCCCATCATAGTACACACATGAGTTCCACCCATGCCATGGTAATGGTGGGTCCCATATGGCCAATGGACAATAGGATAATGCTGGTGTTTGGGAGGTTCCCAAACGTAATGCTGATGTAGCTTTTGAGATCTTCCCTCCTTGATGCCTGCGAGACTAGAACACTAATCAGAGGGCGTTGGGGGTATTCCTGGCATGAATAATCCGACACTCAAGTTAGTATATGGGACTTTTGGAGGGAGGATAGAATAAGAACGAGTGATCTATCCTAGGGATACATACCTGGTTCGTATTTATAGATGAGCGGGGTGCGTAGTTGGGAGTCTTGTGGATCTGTACGCAGGTCGAACTAAGAAGTTTATTTAGGAGAGGGGTCCCTAGAGATGTGTATCCTAACTTCAGATTTTGCGGGATTCAGAGAGATCCCGAAAAGGTATTAGCCTGACGTGGTGAGTTGCTAGCTCGATAACTAATATGTGTTAGAGTTCCCTAACACTAGTCCCCCGTCAGCGCCCTCTTTTTTGAGTTTCATGCATGAGTTTTTTGTGAAAAAATGCATCTTTTCGCATATTTTTCTAATGGTTGGATTAAAAAGATCTTGGCAGGCCCATTTCTAACACACGGATCTGCTTCTCAAATCGATCTCACTGCTAGAGATTCTCAAATCGATCTCACTGCTAGAGATTCCTTTGGTGGGCATTTTTGAATTTTGAAAGTAATTGCCCTTATGTCGGTTGCTCTTCCTTGTCCTCGTGGCGAAGCCATAGATGCAATTTGATTTAACGACGACTGGCTTCCAATTTTTGCGAGAAACCAGCCTGTTCCTCTTCCGGTTTGCCTGTCTATTTTTTGGTTTCCCATGAAACCCTAGGTGGTTTTGTGGGGGGCTTTTATTTAAAACGCTATTGCGAGGACAAGGCTGGTCATTTTTGTCTTCTTTGTTGGGGTAATCATTTTTCTCCTCCTCCTTTGTCTTCTTCATCTTATACCTCTTTTCTGTTTCTTTAATGGCTGCCAAAAGTCTTTTTCCCGAGTTTTTGAAGTTGTTATGGTGGCCTTTAGGCTTTACCCTCTTCCTTCCACCATGAGCTGGTAATTTCCAGACTCTTCTGCCCTTCCGTGGCGTCCGCGGGAGGGCTATGTGTCTGTAACCTTGGGTTCACTCAAGGCTGGTTTTTGTTTAGATCATCACCATTTTGTTTCTTCCCTTCTCCTTAGCTATAATATTTCTCCAGGTCAATTGGTCCTGAATAGTTGGCATTATGTTATGTCTTTTTGTCGCTGGGTTCATCAGCTTGAGGAGATATCTGTTTTTTCTTTCAAAATATTTTCTTCCATTTTTAATTTGAGTAGAGCTCTCCATTCTCCTTATTATTATTATCTTCTTCCTCGTACTCCTTGGCGTAAGCTCTTTGCTTGCGTCACTGATCCTGATAACGAGTGTAAAAGTCATTGGGCTTGGGTTAAGTTTAGTGGAGATCTTTCTTTTCCTTTCGTTTGGACGACCAACCCGGTCTGTCCCTCTAGTGTATTTTCCCCTTTGGAGTAGTTTAGCCTGTATCTTATTAGGTATTGGTTGATGACTATTGGTAGCCTTTCTGTAGATGTCGTAGTTTTGGCTGAGCATTGTCGTCAAGCGGATTATCTGTGCGACTTCCCGGGTCAGGAGATTGTCGCTCTTGAACCTATTCCTTCCTTGACTTCTCTGCCCTCTCTGTTCCCTAATCTTAGGTTTACCATTGAGCAAGAGTATGACCTCATTCCCTGGTCTAGTGGTGGTCGGTCCTGGGGGGTGCTGGTTTCTGTGGTTTCTGCGACTTCCGGTCCTGCAAAAACGGAAACCTTCCTGGAGAAAGAGGGTTAGGGCCGTAGCTCAGAGGCGAAGAAGGGATACTTCTTCCCTTTCATCCGCTCCTTCTATTTTTGGCCATAATTCTCTAAGAGCCCATGAGGAAGCACAAGCGGACCCATCCGATCATTCGGAGCTGTTTGGAAGGCAGTCAAAAGAGGAGACTGTGGGATCCTCGGTCTGGCTAAGACTGATTAATGTTGGTAGTTCTCCTAGTGCGGGTCCTTTCGCCGTGTCCTCTGAGAGTAGTCCCTCTTGTCCTTCCTCTGAAGAACCCTTCCCTCTGGGCGAGACCATCCCTCTTGTCTTTGCATCCCTTTCTGCTGCTCCTTTGGCCATAGTACCCATTGTGTCTAGTACTATATTGACGAGTGCTTTCGATTCTTTTTCTGCTTCTGTTTATACCAAATTCGTGTCTCTGGCTCCCTCATCTATTTTGGTGGATCCCATTGATCCCATGTCGCTAACTTCTACTGTGATGGCTCCGATTATTCCAAGCACATCTATTATGGTTGATGCAGCTCCTGTTGTTTCGAAACTGGTTACCTTAACCAAGTCGGCTACGTCTATGCCTGCTTCCTCTATGTCGGCATCAATAGCTTCGGGTGCCGTTGCAAGATCAAGGCCTTCTTCCTCTTTCGCTGGTAAGATTTTTTTCTTTTTTTTAGTAGACCTTTATTCGACTTCTTTTTTGTTCGTGTAGGCTTGTTTTCGTCCGATCAGTTGGCTCGTGCAATGAAGCGCCCGTATGCAGACCGAGCTTGGCTCCAATCGCTCAACGTCTTCGTGGCGAGGCTTCTAGCACTAGTGGTCTTATTTTCGACCTAGGTGATGCATCTTCTCAAGAGATAGCTGTTCTGGCAAGTCGGGCATCTTCTCGGCCTTCAACGCCCATTAGTGTGGCTCCTAGGGTGGCGGGGTCAATTACTTCTCTGTTAGAGAATCCTTGGCTGGCTGCCTTCATTACTAAGTTAGCTTGTTCTACGGACCGGTCTCGGTACCTGGACATGCCGTGGGAGGATCTTCTCGAGGAGTCCTCTTTGGGAGTAATTCACCATTCTCTTGAGCGGTAAAGCTTCATCGATCGGATGCGGCTTGTCATGCAGCAGCTCGACCTTACTCATGACGAATTATGGATCCGGACCGAGCGCTTGGAGGAGGCAGAAGAGGAAGTGGATCACTGGCGTTGGGAGCATCAATTTTTAAAGAATGATCGGGATCGGGTGATTGCGGAATCTATAGCTTTGAAGGAAGATCTACAAGAGGAAAAAAATTACTTTCGAGACTTGGAGGAGACTGCCTCTGCTCTTCGGGCTAATGAAGATCTTCCAAGAGCAAAATGTGCGGCTGCAAAGTCAAGGTTATGGCAGGCGGAGGCTGTTCTGTCTCAACTGCGGATTGATCATGACCGCACATTTTCCATATCTGAGTCTAAGGTGAGTCCTGTAAAAAGAAGGTAGCTAGGAAATTCCCTAGTCTTGACTTAGATGATATTTTGCAAGAGATATGTAATCTTTTTGGCCATTTGACCAAGTGAAATACAATTTTGGCTCTTCTCTCCATGTTTTTGTGTACGGAATCCTTCTCCAGTGTGATTATTTTTAAGGTTGAGAGGTTCCATCCTGTGGGATCTCTTCCTCGTCGGTTCCGTCTTTGTAGGACCAATGGCCGTTAAACCCTTCTTCTGAGGTTTGGCAGTTCCATTTCTGCGGAACCTCTTTCTCTTCGGCTCCGTTTTTGCAGAATCGATGGTCGTCAAACCCTTTTTTAGGGTTTGGCGGTTCCATTTCTGCGGAACCGATGGTAATCAAACCCTTTTCTGGGGTTTGGCGGTTCCATTTCTATGGAACCTCTTTCTCATCAGTTCTATTTTTGCGGAACCTCTTTCCCTTTGGTACTGATGGTCATCAAACCCTTTTCTGAGGTTTGGTGATTCTGTTTCTGCGGAACCTCTTTCTCTTCGGTTCCGTTTTTGCGGAACCAATGGTTGTCAAACCTTTTTCTGGGGTTAGATGGTTCCGTTTTTGCGGAACGTCTTTCCCTTCGGTTTCGTTTTTGCGGAACCAATGGTCGTCGAACCCTTTTCTGCGATTTGGAAGTTCCATTTGCGGAACCTCTTTCTCTTTGGTTCTATTTTTGCGGAACCAAATGTCATCTTCTGCGGTTCTTCGGTTCTGTTTCTATGGAACCTCTTTCTCTTCGGTTCCGTTTCTATGGAACCGATGGTTGTCAAACCCTTTTCTGGGGTTTGACCATTCGTTTCTATGGAACCTCTTTCTCTTCAGTTCTATTTTTCCAGAACCGATGGTCGTCAAACCTTTTTCTGAAGTTTGATGGTTCCATTTTTGCGGAACCTCTTTCTCTTCGATTCTGTTTTTGCGGAACCGATGACTGTCAAACCTTTTTCTAAATAAACTAATTTGTATGATTTATTGTTTTGCATAAAAGAAGGAGTCCTCTGTGTACAGAAAGGAAAAAAAGAAAAAATAAGTATTATTGGTAATTTTCTACTGATAGTACCTCCTCAGATGTTTGACATTCCAGGTTCATGGGATATCTTTTCCATTGAGCCTTTGCAGTCGTTAGGCCCCATTTTCTATTGCTTCTTTAACTCTATAGGGTCCTTCCCAGGAAGGTGCAAGTTTTCCCTTCGTATGGACAGGGTTGCTTACTGAGGCTTCTCGAAGGACTAGATCTCCTTCCTTGAAACTTCTTTGTCTGACCTTCTGGTCATGGTATTGATTGACTTATGTCTGAATTGGCTCCAAGATGGTATGGACGGTATTTACCGGATTGTTGGTCACGATGCCCGTGACCGGTGTGTTTTCCACGTTTACTGGATGTGGTGCCTGCGCATCAGGTAGCAATGCTCCTAATGCGGGGTTGGTGACATAGACATCGGCTTCGTAAGGGTCTCTAGGTCCATTTGTTGGACCTTTTTGATGTTGGGGATGAGGCGGTGGTAGAAAAGCTTCTGCGGCAGGGGGTTCGCTTAGATTGTTCCCATGTTGCCGTATAAATTGCTACATCATCTGCTGCATCATATCATGCATCATGTGTTGCATCGCCTGTTGGTTTGTCGGGCTGGGTTGAGTCGACAGGTCTTCAAGCTATGGCACTGTGTTGTTCTGGTTTGACATGGACTGCGTGTTGTTGATGACTGCAGGGCGAGAGGAAGCGTTGTTTGTGTTTATTATGTCATTTGACATCTTTTTTGAACTTTTTGAAACGGTTCCCACAGACGGCGCCAATGTTTGGGAGGTTCCCAAATAAAATGCTGATGTAGCTTTTAAGATCTTCCCTCCTTGATTCCTGTGAGACTAGAACACTAATTAGAGGATGCCAGGGGTGTTCTTGGCGTGAACTTTCCGATGCTCAAGTTAGTATACGGGACTTTTGGAGGGAGGATGGATAAGAACGAGTGATCTATCCTAGGGATGCATACCTGGTTCGTATTTATAGATGAGCAGGGTGTGTAGCCAGGAGTCTCGCGGATCTGTATGTAGGTCGAACTAAGAAGTTTATTTAGGAGAGGGATCCCTGGAGATATGTATCCTAACTTTGGATTTTGCGGGATTCGGAGAGATCCCGAAAAGGTATTAGCCTAACATGGCGAGTTGCCAGCTCGATAACTAATATGTGTTAGAGTACCCTAATAGCTGGATTAGATATTTTAAAAATATTAAAACCTAGTTAAACCCTGATTAAACCATGTAACTGCCCCATAAATCAGGAAATTATTGACATTGTCTTAAATTAACTAAAAACTATCATTAGCACTAATTATTGTCATTAGTGTGAATCATGATTAGGCTTAATTAACTCAAAGTATAATTAGGCTTAATTCATATAACCTAGATCTTCAATCTCTCAAAGTATAAACAGTAAAGATCGCTCACTTGCAATTTTCTATGGGATATTGGAAAATACCACTCATCAACTCATTCGAAAGCCTAACTCTAGGATCGAGTCACTGATTCATGACTCACTTAGTCAAACCTTAGCAAAGACCACTTATCGCAAAGCCTAAGTCTAGGACCGAGTCCCTGAGTTGTGACTCGCTGAGTTACTGAGTCATGACTCACTGAATCAATCCTTAAAATATACCATTCATCAAAACAGTCAAATCCAGTCATCCCGGTCTACTTTTCCTAAGCTTCTCATGGGTCAATTGAGAGAGCCAAGCTAAACCTAGTTAGCCTAGCCCACTCTTCCTAAGCTTCTCATGGGTAATTAAGAGAGTTGAGCCAAATTTAGTCATCCTGTTCCTACTCTTTCTAAGCTTCTCACAGGTGATTGAGAGAGTTGAGCCAAATCCAGTCATCTTGGTCTCACTTTTCCTAAGCTTCTCATGGGTCAATTGAGAGAGCTGAGCTAAACCAGTTAACCTAGCCTACTTTTCCTAAGTTTCTCATGGGTAATTGAGAAAGCTGAGCTAAATCTAGTCAACTTGGCTTAGTCTTCTTACGCTTCTCATGGGCAATGAGAGAAAGCTTAACCAAACCTTAGTCACCTATTTTCTTTTGATCTCTTTCAAGTCTAAACATAATAGAGATCACCCGGTCCTGAGTCTTTCCAGGATATGCTAATTGGGTCACAAAACACCTACTGTCTCTATGGTTTCTTACAGTTTTAAAAAATAGAAATCACCCAATTTTGATTCCACCCAGGATAAACCAATCGGATCAAAACACCAATTTTCTAAGTTGACACAGTGTCTAGCAACCCAATCTAGAGCCGTGTCATCTCATCTATCCATTGACTTGAGGTGATCTCCTAGATATCAAATCATCGTAATGTGCTTGACGATCCCAAAGATAATACACATCTATTTTGAGAGAGTGTGTGTATGTTATTTTTGGGTTTCTAAGATGCATAATACTTTTTCTTTTTATCAAGGGTTTTTTCCATTGTGAAAATATAATTAGAACCACTTGTGGTCTAGGATGTGAACATATAATTTTTTTGATGTACACAGCAAGTATAATCAATTGAGGACAATCAATAAAAATAGAAATTGTTTGATTCATTCCAAAAATGACAAATCTTGTAATATTGTTCCATTTTTTATTTTCTCTTCTTTTTGTACTTGTTACACTATGTTATAGTATAAGAGATTAGGTCATATCTTTAGATGGAGAATAGAGGACTTGTGTTAGATAAAATTATAGATCTCTTAGATTTTACAAGTTTTGATGATTGTGTTAACTATATAAAGGGAAAACAAACTAATAAAAGGAGATTTGAAGTCAATAAGACTTTGGACATCTTAGAACTTATACATACGAATATTTATGGGTCATTCCCCATGGCTGCTTAGAATGGTCAACAATATTTTATAACATTCATAGATATTTTTTTTAGATATGACTATATATATCTCATTCATGAAAAGTGATAGTCACTGGATGTGTTCAAAAATTATATGACTAAAATTGAGAACCAAATTAGCAAAAGGATCAAAACTATTAGATTTAATTATGGTGGTGAATACTATAGCAGATATGACGGTTTAGATGAACAACGTCTAGGACATTGGCTAAATTCCTAAATGAATGTAGTATCGTCCCACAGTACACTATGCCGGGTTCACCCACTATGAATGGTGTTGCCTGAAGATGAAACATAATTCTTAATGACATTGTGAGAATATGATTACTTATTCTACCTTATCAAATTCACTTTGGGGAGAATCACTTAAGACTGTAGCTTATATCCTTAATAGAGTTTTAACTAAAGTGATTGCCAAAACCCCTTATGGGCTTTAGATGGGTAAATCCCAATTTTAAGCATTTGTACATTTGAGGATGTCCAACCAAGGTAAAGCCTTATATTCCCAATGATAAGAAATTTGACTCAAGGACGATGAGTTGCTATTTTATTGGATACTTTGAAAGATCCAGGGGGTACAAGTTTTATGATCTCATGACTAAGTCAATTTTTGAATTGAAAAATGATCGATTCTTTGAGGATGTCGAGTTTACGGGGGGAGATACGGTTAGGAATTTTATCTTTAAAGAGGAATATGTTGATATTTTTATAGGTATTATTGGCATTGATCATGATCCTATCCTTGACTTTGTTCAATACATAATAGATTAAAACAATGTCGAAGAACCTCCCATTCAAGAAATTGTTTCAGAAGAATAAACTCTACCATCTCAAGAACTTATGTCATTAAGGATATCCACTAGATAAAAGAGAAGTGCAATGCTAGATAATTACATTATATTTCTCTAAGAATATGAGGTTGATGATGGAGTGATGGAAGATGATCCGATCAACTTCTGTCAAGCTATGGAAAATCCTAATTCTCAAAAGTGGATTGATGCCATGAATGAGGAGATTAAGTCCATGAAGGATAATGATATATGGGATCTTGTCCCATTTTTAGAAGGTGCAAAACTCATTAGTTGCAAATGGATATTTAAGACCAAGAGGGATTCGAAAGGCAATGTAGAAAGGTATAAGGCTCATCTTGTTGCAAAAGGCTTTATATAGAAAAACGATATCGATTATAAAGAGACTTTCTCTGCGGTTTCTTTGAAAGACTCTTTCAAGACTATAATTGCATTAGTGACACAATTTAATCTTGAGTTACATCAAATGGATGTAAAGATAGTTTTTTTTAAATAGTGACATTGGTGAAACAATTTATATGATGCAGCCAAAAAACTTTGTATCGAGATATCCAAAGAATATGGTTTGCAAACTCAAGAAATTCATTTATGGGCTCAAGCAAGCATCTCGACAATGATATTTCAAGTTTTATCAAGTAATCATCTTATTTGGCTTTGAGATGAATTTGGTCGATGATTGTGTACACCATAAGTTCTATGAGAGCAAGTGTATTTTTCTAGTTCTATATGTCAATAACAATTTGCTTGTCAACAACGATATAGGCTTATTGGATGAAACCAAAAGACTTCTATCTAAGAATTTTGAGATAAAAAATCTTGGTGATGCCTCTTCTGTATTAGGCATTCAGATACACTAGGATTTCTCTTAGGGTATTCTTGGATTATCACAGAAGGCTATATCGAAAAGGTTCTTTAGAGATATGGTATGAAGGATTGCAAACGAGGTGATACCCCTCTGGTTAATAGAGACAAGTTTAGTCTCAAACAATACCCTAAGAATGATTTTGAAAAAAATAAAATGCAAAAGATTTCTTATGCGTCAATTGTAAGAAGTTTGATGTATGCTCAAGTTTGAACACGTCTAGATATTGCATACATTATTGTGATATTGGGCAGATATTTAAGTAATCCAAGAGTAGACCATTGGAAAGCAGCCAAATAAGTCTCGCGGTACTTACAAAAAACAAAAGACTACACGCTCATGTATCAGAGGTCAGATCAACTTGAGATTATTGGGTATATTGACTCCAATCATGTTGGATGCTAAGATAGTTTGAAATCTATGTCGGGTTATATCTACTTGCTAGCTGGGAGTACTATCTCATGGAAGAGTGCTAAACAGTTTCTTGTAGCCTATTCTACCATGGCGACAAAGTTTATAACATGTTATGAGGCTTCCAATCATGTAATATGGCTATTAAATTTTGTCATAGGGCTGTGCATAATGGATGACATTGAAATACTACTCGAGTTATTTCATGACAATAAGTCCACAATTCAATATTCCAACAACAACAGGAGCTCGACGAAGTTGAAGTTTATAAACATCAAGTTTCTAGTTGTTAATGAAAAAGTTTAGAATGGACAGTTATCTATAGAGCACATTGAAAAAAATTCCATAGTTGTAGATTCAGTTACTAAGGGATTGTCACCCAAAGTGGGATTGTCACCCAAAGTATGTCATGACCATGCTGCTCCTATGGGTATCGTATCAATTAAAGATATTCAATTTTAGTATGGTTTGTAATTTTTGATGCTTTTGTGATATAAACACCTTTTCAGTTATTTTAGTTTATGGATATTTTGAAGTTATTTTCTACAAAAATAAAGTTTTTGTTTTTTACACCCCAATTTTGGTATACTTTGATCTCATTAAGGTTTAAGGTGGATCAGTTGGAGATAGGCATGTTAAGATCACATTGCATGAAATTTTTATGCTATACATCTACATCATGATCCATGTCATTCAATTGCATTGGCATATGTGACCATAGATGGTATGAGTTATAATAGATGTAAAGAAAGCCGCTTTGATCTTATGTTGGTATGATTGATGGATCGGATTGGTTATAGATACATTTTGATAATAACAACAAAGTTGAACTCATATGGTTATATTTTACAATGCATAATTATAAGGTTACACATGTAGCCCAAGTGGAAGATTGTTGGATCATGAATCCAATGTTGGGCTTATATGTGAGTAATTATGCATTGTGAACTGTTGTATAAGGTTAAGCCCATTCAAAGTAATCTATTAAGGTTTGAGTAATTTGGGCTTTAATGTATCTAATAGGGTGTAGGCCTTTAATGAATAGAGACTTAAAGGTAATTTTTATTTTTATGATAGGCTAAAATAGAAATACCAAAAGATAATACATAAGTTATCTATATGTAGTGGTTAGGGTCCATAGATCATACATGCCTTCCATTCTTGCTAGTATCCCATTATCAGATAGAGAAAACTGAGAGAAAAGCTAAAGGGTTCTCGTAGGAAAAATGTGTTGATCTAGAAGGCCAATCGCATGACTCTAATTATCAACTAATGATTATGAATTCAAGTATGCTTCCACTTATTTATTTATTAATTCTTAGTAATGCCATATGAATGTTCCTATGATTTATGTGATGATTTTCACAAAAGGGGCTATTCTAACATGGCCCTCTCTTATGAAACTCATATTGCGGTTGCTTTCTCTCTTGAATGAGGTATTAAATGGTATCCTTCAATTGCTTGTAGCTTGTTATCAATAGACCATATGTCCAAGATGTAATAGGTGTCCAAATTAGTTTTAGATTCTAGGTGCATATGTGAATGGATAAGTCCCATTCTTAGTAGGAATCATTTATGACAAGAGACTCTTTATGTATATTCTTTATAGTTATTCATTATGGTATCCATTATTTTTTGTCCCTAGGTATTTAGAATATGTAAATAGTGGAAGATTTTATTAGCCAAACTATAGAATGAGAGAAAGAATTGTTTAGAAAATTAATCGGATCTTGAATATTTTACATTTCTACAATATAAGTTATGTTGATTACCTTCTATTATTTATGTCATTTTGATATATAGCTCTTTATTGTATGTCCTTGATCTCAATGTTACTCATAATATTGATCCAATTATGCTTTCAAGGCTACACGTTGAACCTCTAAGGGGAGGGCACCAAGTTCAAGTCTTTATTCTCTATGAAAAAATGCATTTTTGTAGTTTTAAGTAGAGTATATTTTTCCTTATTGTACCCTTGCTCGCATTTCTTCCTTCTATTTTCCTTGTTTAGTATTAGGTGAACAACTATCTTTTCATCTCCCTCAAGGTAATCTTAGTAGACTTCTTAGCTCTTTTGCATTTATGTATTTTCCAACTCTCTACAATAGCTTGGAGAAAGATGTTCTGAGTTTTCTATCAAGTAAGTATCCAAAAGATACATCTCAAAAGCCTTGCCAAACTGCTAGTATGGGGACTTCATGATTAAGCTCAAGTATTTCCATGTTCATATTTCAAACCCTTTTGGTATAATCTTGTAGGCCTTCCTCCGCTTTTTGTTATTGTTTGAGCAACACATAGGAGTCCTTTGCTTATGGTTAACTTGTAATAAGGTGGCATGAAAAGACTTCATTAGTTAATTAAGCAAGTAGTCCACGGAACCATGCACCAGCTTTCTTGGTTAAGGTAGTGGGAAAAACTAGACACGTGACCTTCTCATCTGCTATTTTTAATGCTATAATCAAGTTGAAATGATGAATATAGTCAATTGGGTCAAAATGGTCAATGTATTTCTCAATAATGAGCATCTTAAACTTAGTTGGAAAAAGGGATTTTCTGATTTTGTCCACAAAAAGGAACTTATTGAGTTTATATTCATAGTTTTGATGATAACAAAATTTGTTCATGAATAGAGTTTAAACTAATGAAAATTTGCCAAGTTTTGGAGTGATAGAGGAACTTGTAGAGGAAGCAAACATAGTCAGAGAGGTTTGTCATACTCACAAAAATTGGGACACTTGGGGTCCTGTGGATAGAGAAAGTGATAGAGGAAGATTTTTTGGTAATAGAGCTCTATTGTACTCTTTGTCCATGTGAGTGTTCTGAATTATCTTCTTGTGGTCCTGTAGACAGAGAAAGTGATAGAGGGAGATTTTTGGGTAATAGAGTTTTATCATACTCTTTATCCATGTGAGTGTTCTGAATTATCTTTGCAGAGGAAATAATTAATGTTGATAGAGGAAGGAATAGAGGTCTATTAAGATCTCTAAAATTGTAATTTTCCATAAAGGAAATGAGAAAGGAAACCATAGAGGTCATTGGGCCTACTTACATTGATAAAGGGAATTTTAGTCTTTTATTCATTATTTTAGCATTTAGCTTTAGATACATCAAAAATTTTAATAATTTTAAGCCATATATTTTAGCTTTATTAGGCAATTTTCACTTATATCACTTTAGCTGCTTATTAGCTTTAGTTACTTATTAGCCATTAGCTAATAAGCTTTAGCAGAATTAAATAAGCCCTAAGCCTTTCATACCAGCTCTAGGAGCTTGTCATAGTCTATACACTACCCTAAATAGTTTGTATACATACTTAGACTTATTAAAGCTTTCAAAACTAAAGGGATATTTAACATACACTTCCTCATTAAGAAAGCAATTCAAAAATGCACTTTTGACATCCATTTTAAAAAGCCTAAATTTCTTATGGGATGGAAATGCCAAAAGCATTTTAGTGACCTGTAACCTTGATACAAGGGCACAAGACTCCTCAAAATCAATGCTTTCCTCTTCTAAATATCCCTTGGTAACTAAATTTGCCTTATTTTTTATCACCAAACAAGATTTATCCAATTTATTGATAAAGACCCACTTAGTTCCAATTATAGATTAATCATTTGATACATTTCAAACTTGATTTCTCTTAAATTAGTTGAGCTCCTTTACAACTATATAATTTTCATAGATCTCTAGTTCTCGCATTGTCATAAATGTTTCCAATCATTTAGTCCCTAGAATGATTATGTAAAAACTTTCAATATCTAGAAACGGTTGAGTCATTGTTATCTCCTTGATTTATTGGTGAAGCACCCTCTTCATTTATACTTGGCCTTTCTTCATCTTTGTCTCGATTCTCATTATGCTCAATTCCTTCATTTTTTTGCTCACATTCTCTTAATCACTACTATACTCAAATTATTTTCTTAAGGATAAGCCATATTCTTCAAAATCAACATTTAAAATCAACATTTACTAACTCCATGGATTTGTTAGATGGTGAATGGCTAAGAAAAATAATTTCTTCAAATTTAGTATCATACTTCCAAGGTTATCTTTTCCACATAGTAAGTATAACCAAAAGTATGGAAGTATGATACATTAAGCCTTTTACTCTTTTAAAGGTTATAAGGTTTCTTTTTTAGAATTATTCTAATATAAACATAGTTAAGATTGTGGCAAGTTGTACTAATCACTTCAGGCTAAAAAGAATTAAGGAAACTATTCTCAATAAGCATGACTCTTGTTATTTCGTGTAAAATTATAT
This sequence comes from Pouteria campechiana, assembly GCA_036873735.1. NCBI lineage: Eukaryota > Viridiplantae > Streptophyta > Magnoliopsida > Ericales > Sapotaceae > Pouteria > Pouteria campechiana. The sequence goes on from JAYJMB010020479.1 coordinate 39,979, forward strand.
TTTCTTTCCATAGCACCATTTTGTTGGGGAATCTTATATAAAGTCCTGCCTAAGGGCCTATGCGTTTTGACTATCTTTTATTATGAAGAAGAGTTCTATCAAAAATTTGATAGAATCTCCCCTAAAAGATAAGGGTTTCTGCAGCTGTACAACATTCTATATTTCATTCTCACATTACATCACTATCACAATTAACACAACAAACACCCACACTGCCCAGAATCATAAGGTAAGCCGCATTGTAATGGCAAGGCACAACCAAACCTATAAGAAAAATATCAAGGTATAATCCACATAATGACATGCTAATATAACTATATCATACATACCCAATACACCTTAAGAATTGAAGCCTTTCTAATTACAAACTTATACACATTAGATGTCATATCTACATATGAGTTCCAAACTCTAATTCATTCATACATCATAAAGGTTATCCCCCACTCTTAGTCATGAGTGTCAACCTCCAGTTGGGTTCCATTGTCTGGCCTGTCAACTTAAATGGAGACAAAATGGCATGAGTCTGGGCAAACTCAATAAATAGGCAAAGTGGAAAACTATAAGAAAATAGTAAAACAGAAGAGCATGCTCAAATACATATATTAAATCCATGCAATGTATAAATCCATGGTATGTTAAATGTCATGACAATATAACATGTACCCATGCCCATAATATACATGTCATGTCTTCATTTCTAGAACCTAACTCACCCAGATCAAACATACTCTCCAAATACATCATTACCATTGATTCATACTCAAAACCAAGACTCATGTACAATGACATCATTATGATATTCTCATCAAGACATATACTTTATCAATGCATCATTATCAGGACTTACTAAAGACAAAGAAATTACTCTTCCCCTCTTCAATATGCAAATGGTCCATCCTTGTATCCACGGCTAGAAGTCTGCTAAGTCCACCTCCTACGATGCTGGGAATTCACCACCCGCGCAAAGTCCTAGGAATGCCCCACCCTCATCGCTCCGCAGGGATCATAATAGGTTCACCAATACCAACCACATTTACTAAGGAATTTAAGTGTATCAAACTTGCAACTACAATTCAACATCACTTAAGTATCATGTCATGCCAATCTGAACGTATCACCATCATAGGTCATCAAGGCCAACATTTAGCCACATAGGCTTCATATGCCACATGAGCAACCAATCAATCACATAGGCAATCATTTAGCCACATAAGCTATACATTCTACATAGGCAATAAACAAGCCACATGCTATACACTAAGCCACACAACATATATCATACATCTACTCAACTCATGTTAAATGGTCAAAAATCAAATCACAACATAATACAATAAAAGCTCAAATCATGATATAATATGCATGTGATCAAATCCAAACATAAAATGATTTCATAATTTCAATTACACAGCATTCAAACCAAATTTTGATAAAATTTGGTGTCCGTATGCCAGTACATAAGATCATATTCAATCATGCACGAATTCGAAAAAAACTTACTTACCTTAATTCTTCAAAAATCCGCATTTCTTCCTTCTATGCCAGGCAACCAAAATAATCCACTCTTTCAATCAAGTCTCAAATCCTACATCCATCATAACATATTAGATTGTTGACATACTACAATTATGCAAATTAATATCCCTTTCATTATCACCACCTTAAGTAAGTTCAATTCTAAGGTTTTCCATTCCCATTCACCAATTCAATATTTCCATACTTTATACATTATCTTTTAAGGTAATAATCATTCAATTCCTCATGTTTCTTGATATATAGTTTAGTAATTTCATTCTTTGCAAAATAGCCCCTAACTTTTGCATAATTGACTTCCCATTGATAAATTCTCATACATGATTCATCCTAGTCAAGTTTCTATATGATTCTACTTCATTATTGACATGAT
>JAYJMB010020490.1:0-41884 GCA_036873735.1 Pouteria campechiana
GCCTGGAGGTGGCCATATTATATTTGCATATTTGTTATATAGTTCTTGTGGATTAGTATATTGTATATAGGATAATGGTGGTAAATTAGGGGAGACTCTATCGAAATTGTCTCTGAATTTACCACTAGTAACGCTCCAGGAAGGAGGGACGTTACAAGTTGCACCTTGATAAATTTCATGTGAAGGAAAAATGTTGATGATTATTGAAAAATGTCAATTAATTTTGCACAGGATAGACAGCTTTTAAGATTCAATTCTCATGCCTTCTTTAACTCATTCTTCAACCTCTTTGAGGAAAAATCTCTTAGTGGTTGATGGGGTTAAAAAGTAGGAGATTATTTACACTTAAAGTTTTTTTTGGAATAAAAGAGGTTCAAAAGGTTTAGATTTGTAGCAAAGCTATGAAATGGCTAATCTTTGATTTGCATGTGACTGTGATCATCTTAGACATTGTGAATTTCATTGAAGCTAGAGTCACCTATGTTGTTGATTTGTTGTAAGCTAATTTTGTTTATTCTTTCATGATATTCATTATTCATTGGTTTGGATTGTAAACCAAGAGATAGTTTGAATCATTATAAGGTATATAAGTGATTCAACTATATAATTGAATCATTACAAGGTATATAAGTGATTCAACTGTACAATTGAATCATTATAAGCTATATAAGTGATTCAACTATACAAACCACCTAGAGCTGTAAATCTAGAGGATAGAGAATTTGTACCACTTGTAACATTGGGATTAAGTTGACTAGTGGAACCTAAGTCAAGAAATTTGACTTGGACAGTGGTGTAGGTAGGATTTGCCAATCCACTATAACTTTTATGTCTTCGATTTTTCCTATATAATTTAATACTCTAGTGTAATTGACACCCATCCATTAATTCTGATTGCATAAGCCATAATATGGGACCTACAATGATCCATCCAAGTGAAAAACATGTTGTCTTCTTATTTTCTTAAGTTTATGTTGGTCCCATATCAAAAGGTAGATTGGGGGGATTAAGCTTCATAAATTTTAGGCAAAATAAGAGTTATTGTGCTAAGATGACTTGGAATAAAAATCACAATATACAATACTGAGTTTTTATAATGGTTCAGCTCGAGTTAGGTTCCCATTCCACTTCTCTAAGATAGAGTCCCTTTTACTCCTAAGGTTCCACTAATTTCAAATCTTCGAATAACATGTTAATTGTACAGAGCTCACCAACTAACTCTTATGCACAAGGCAAGTCTTCTTACTTTCATATATTAACCTCAATGTTGCAAGTTTTCTATTTGCAAAAAACCAAAGAAACAAAAGAATTTGTACAATAGCCTGCTTCTTACTTAGGCTAAGTTGTATAGAATATAAATCAAAGAAAATAAAATTTAATAAAGCACTAAGTTTCAAAGTTCTGTGAAATTGAAGTTGATGTAGCTTTAAGCTTTGAGCAAAGTTAATGCGTAATGGAGGGAAAACTTCTTGGAAGATAACTTTTGCCTTCTCGTAAATGCACAAGTTTAAACTTAGTGATTGTCTATTACTCTACCTTCAAATGGATTATCTATTTATAATCCATGAAAGGGTTTATTGACATTTTGAGTGAGCTTATTGAGATTTCAACTGTTTGAGCTAATTTGCAATACACGCAACAAAATACTACGAGTAGCATCTTTAATCCTCTCTAGAAGTGGTCTAGACCTCTATAGATCAAGATTAGTTGTCAGTAACCATTGCAGAAATAAAACCAGACCTCTACATTAAGGTTTTGTCCTTTATACATTGTTGGGAGAGGATGTAATTTTTTTAGTCTTTACCAAACCTCTTTAGACCTTGATATGTCCTCTGTAGGTTCTGATGAGCTCAGAATTTAACATGTTTCAATATCTAAATTTACATATTTTGAATTCTCAATGGACAAAATTTCATTAGTTTATAATCACATTCAATTAAATATTTCACTTAATGTTGTTTGTGTTTCAAGCATAAAAACATGTTAAAAAGTAGCTGAAGATTATGAAAGGCATAACTTTGTGGCTATTTTTGGCATAGATAGAGAATGATTCATGAAAAGTGGTCAACATATAAGTTGTATCCCTTCAAGTTATTCATCTATAAAAATAAGAATCATAGGATTTGAAGATCATACATGGATGTTATGGTCAAAACACTGTAACTATCTTAAGATTCCAAACCCGATAAATATGACAAAGGCATCACTTATGGATAATGTTTGGAATAAATAGAGGATCATTTTGAGAAAGTTTTAAGCTTGAACATTGTATATCTTGAAATTATTTTTCTAGAATCATTCAATTCTGATATCGTATGAGAAAGATATGGCCAAAATAGTATATAATGCTCCTGAACATTATGGACAACCACTTTCTGAGCCATGGATCAAAAAGTGGAGCCACGGCTCCAATGTGATAGGAAGTTAGGAAACTTAATATTTTAGGTATTTTGCTTATTTTATGTGCAAGACCACCTTAAGAATCCATATGGAGGTGCAACAAACCCTAAACTAGGTTATTTAAGGAGGTTTTAACACAAAAATAAGAGACTTTTGGGGGGAGAAAGTGGTAGCACACATCTTTGGAAGAGAATTCTACAAGGGAACAAGAGGAAGATTTGAAGTTCTATAACATGAGTATTTTGAATATTGTTTTTCTTTCCTTTAGCATGAACTAAATTTCTTTATCTAGGATGATGATGTATCCCTCATTGATATTCTTTGTTAAATAGGGATTATTGGTTAATTAATTCAATTTTATCTCATTTCATTCATTATGCTTATTGGAATCATTTGATTTATTAAATTGCTTAATCATAATTTTATAAATTAGATTGATTATCTGAGCATGGCTAAACTCTGAGCTCCCTTGAATGAATGGATAGATGGTTATGGTACACACCTTATGCTAAATGAATCTATTTAGTTAATTAAAGTTCTTTTGTCTTAATGGGTTTTCACCCCGATTATGCTACACACCATAGGTAATTGGAATGAGTGAAATCTTGATTTTAATCCACACACCTAATGGTAATAATATATATTAATGAAAACGAACCCAAGATAATGAATTGATAACAATATCCGAACAGCATAGGATATTATTGAGTGGTGAAATTGGATCTCCAAACTCTTACAACCTGAGAATCTCTTCTACATTACTTTTCATTAATATTCTCTATTACTTCACCTTAGATTTATCTAGTCTCCATTACATCTTTTTAGGATTATTATTTTTAGTAATTAGATCTAATTGAATCAGTTTGAATAGTTCTTTGTAGGATTGACCCTTGCTTTGCACACTATATTGTTATACACTCGTGCACTTATGAGGAATTATAATTTGGCTATCAAGTTTCGACACTGTCAACTACCACTAATGACTAGTTTTGTAGACCTCTATAAATCAAGTTTTCCTCTATAGATGGCTCTGTGGATAGACTTCACCTTGAACTCATTTCTAGGTTGTTCCAAAGACCTCTGTAAGGGAAATGCTTTCCTTTCTACTATCCTTTGTACTACAAAATTTCATTCTTGTGTTGCATTTACTTGTTTTCTTCCTTATTAACTTCTTTTAAGATGTGTTTGGACTTATTTCAATTGTTATTAAAGTGATTTCAGTCCTTGAACACACTCATTTTCGTCCCTTAGTGTGAGACTTGTATTTTTCAGCTTTATTTCTACAACACTTGGGAACTAAGATTTTTAGTACCCTCTTTTTCACTCATATGTTTACTCATTATCAAACTTAGCTATTACTATTCATTCTTTATTATAATCAAACTAATTATGGGGTTAGTTCTAATAGTTTTCTCTCTAAAATTTTTATAAATTTTGTTATAACATTATTATACTTTGTTTTATCAATGAAAAAAAACTTCTCCATATAACTCATGATGTGTGCTTCACATTCATCTCATTCTTTGCATCATTACACTTGAAAGACAAAGAAGAAAAGACTGATATAATTGCAAATTCCTTGATTTTTAATAATCTATTTTTTATTATGACAAAAGGGAAATATTATAGAAGTATGTGTCCCTTTCCATAAATGAAATGAACAAAATATAAAGAAGAATGCATGCACTAAAGGGGAGCCTTTAAGTACAAAAACTTAGTGGGAACATTAATTTTAAAACTTAAGGAGAGCATTAATTCAAATTATTTTTAATAACTATGCTTTATAAGAGAAAGAAAATACTCAAATGTTTGTCATCATTAAAAGGGAGGAGAATGTTAAGTTCAAACCCTCTAACAACTTGATTTTAATGATGAATATGTAATAATAACTTAGTTTAGATAATAAGCAAACATATGAGTCAGAAAAGAGATCACTAAAACCTTTGTTTCCGTATATTACAAAATTGAAAATTAAAAGCTTTATCATATCATAAGGGAATCAAAGCAAACAAGGAAAATTTGCATTTATGGACTAAACTCTATCAATGAACAACTTAAATCTGTCCAAATACACCACAAAAAACTCAAGATGGAAGAAATCATGTAAATTCCAGGTTTCTACAAGAGTTCATATGCCAAAGGAGAACTCGGAGGAGAAGTATTCTCTGACAAAGATCATTGGAAGAACCAAGGTCCATGTTAAAAGTTCTTCACAAAGGAGATCATAAGAAGAACTTCAACAACTATAAATGTTTGTGAATTAGCCGATAGTGCTAGTTGAAGTTGTTAAAGCTGATAGAGAAGTCTATAGAGGAGGATTGGTTGACCACAAGGGTTTGCCATTAAAATTGTAACTGCTACTTCTAGCAAAGGCGTTGATAGTGGAGACCTCAAGCATCAATAGAGGTTTGTCATTACATTCGATAATGGACACTTCCTATAGAGGAGTCTATGGAGAAGATTGATAGAGGTCTTTGAAGCATTCTCTTTGATAGATATTTTTGACAAAGGAGACTTATTTCCCATAAAGGTTAATTTTTATGACTGAACCTTTTACGTGTCTTCTGCAAATTAGATTCAATGCTACAATCTCAACAATTAAGTTTCAAATGGTCACAAGTTCTTCAATAGCTTATAAATAGAGACTTTAATTAAAGGAAAGGGTAGTCTTCAAGCTATATCTATATTACTTCAAGGGAGTTTGAAGCATCATTCTTCATTGAGTAAAATCATTATTATTAGTTTTTTATTGTGTGCAAACTTTACCTTATAAGAGGCCATTTTATTGTACAAGCTATCTTTATTTTTAATAAGTTGTAAAGTGTTTCCGCAAGTAGGGTGACTTAAGGTGATGTTAAACTTGTAATAGTATTATAAGAGTTTATTAGTGAGCTCTAAAAAACCAACATGTTGGGAGAAATTATGATTAGTGGAACTTATGATAAGGGTTATTTTAAAGAAGTAAAGTAAAAACTAATGTTGGACTAAACTACTATAAAAATTATATTATTTTTTGTGCATTACTTTTGATTGTTCTCTGCATAATTTTTATTTAGCTAAAAGTTTCTAAAGTTTAATTTACCCTCCTCTTGAGCCATCGATACGTAGGAGACCAACACAGTGTAAAATCCAAAATGTTGATCATGTGAGGACTCATGTGATTTTTTAACTTGTGCCGCATAACTTGTAACGCCCGAGGCATTAAATGTCAAGATAATGGCTATGAGGGCTATTTTAGCCATTAGGCCTAAAAAATGATTTTGAGTAAAGTCAATTATATGAGTTGAATAACCAAGGTGGTATGAGTATTATGTGCAATGTAATATGTAAGAGCTATTGAATTGAAGTTTTGAGATGGTTTTGGAGTTTTGAACTATTAAGTTGAAGGTTTTGTGAAAAGAACTCAATAAGTGAATTTGATCAAAAGCATATATCTAAGCTATATAAAGGACCTAAACTAGTCATCATAAGTACTATGATGTGTGTGAGACATTGGTTTTAGCATCGGATGCAATTAGAATGAAAATAGCCTATGGAGTTACGTATAACAAAAAAATTTTGGTAAAAAGAACTAAATAGGTGATTTTCAGAAATTGACCCCAAATAAAGTAGTGAATACCTTGAACATGCCCTATTTCATACATGTGATGTGTTTGAAGTGATTATTGGGAGATTTGAAGTATTTTATATAAAATGGGGCTATAGGTGATATTTTATTAGTGTAAATTCTGAAATTTGAGTAACCCTTGAAATGGACGAGTTGTTATTTGAGTTTGGGATGAAATTAATGTTATTAAATGATCATTTTAGAATTATTAAACAAAAAATAATTGAATTTATAAATTAATTTGGGATGCAAATGCAACACCCTATGACTTTAAAGTTAGTCTATGTTGTAAACCTTAATATATAGTGAAAGGAAATTAAACATTACAACTTGGGGTCACTTGTACTTAATTTTGACATATTTTTGTATTAAGTCATAAATTATCATTAACATAAAAGTTGTATATCATGAAACTATCTTTAAAATGAATTAAGAATCAAGTGAATTTGATATCACATGAGGAAGTTATATTGAAATAGCACAGGATAGCATGGTTAGTACCGACGGTGCCAGATCGATCTTGGCATGGCAACAGGGTGGTGCCAAATCAATCTTGGTATGGCAACATGGCAATGAGGTGGTGCCAGTAGCACCAATCAATGGCTATAAATATCTAGCTTGGGATTTTTCAACTTGGCCCATTTCATTCTGTTTCTTCCCCTTTTAGGCCCTAACCTCGTTTAGCCTTATTTCCTGCCTATTTAGCTAGGAAATCATCTCACCTAGCTAGTAAATCATGTGATCTTTTGTTTAAACCCAACTTTCAGCAATTTAAATAGTGAAAATGGGAGAAAAATTAAGTTTTCTTCAAACGATTGGTGCCAACTAGAGTTTTGGGCTTAAATTTATGTCCATAAGAGAAATCCATGCATGGATTGCTTGGTAAGTTAGTTTTTTCCTCTTTATTTCTGATTTTCTTAAGTTAAGGTTTCAGGAATTTGAGGATTTTGGAGAAAAATGATGGATCTGCCATAGTAATCATGGAAAAAATGATTTATTCATACTTAATGATGTGTTGGAACTTAATTAAGCAAGAGAAATCTTGATTTTGCTAAGCTAGGGTTTCTACCTAATTGTGAATAATAAATTTTTGGAAAAAGGATGAGCTTATATATAATTAAACAGGGGGAAAATGATTAATGGTATGATTATGATGTCCTAGGACTTGTTTGGGTCATTTGGACCAGTGAATTGAATTTTGAATCATGACCTAGTTTAGGGCAAGTTGGGGTTTTTGGCATATGGACTATGTAAGCCATGAATTGATTGAATGAAAGGCTTAATTGTATCATTTTAATGATATTTAAGTATTAACTATGTTAATTACAAGATAAATGTAATAGGACATGAAGAATTCTTGTGATGCCTTATAGGAAAATGTTAGTTTAACTAATGTTTATCGCATGTTTGATGATCATAGCCTTAAATTGGCTATGAAAGAAATGTTAATATGATGTATTGAGTATATAAGTATAAATGGTTAAGTAAATGGGATTGTGGCCCTGAACAGGATGATCTAAGAAAGATGAAAAGATGGAGCTGGAGGAAAGTGGTTTGGAGTTAAAGGCCTAAGGTAAGTTGGCATTTGTTTCCATTGGATGGCTAGGGATAATGTATATGCCTTTTGTTTGAAATTCGGCCATGTTTTGTTGAATGCATGGGGATTGGCCCATTTGTATGAATTTACGCATGTATATTTTGATTGGGGATATTGGAAATCCCATGTTTTATTAAGATTGATGCTTAGTTTAGTGTGAATGCTTAAGTGAGGGATAGAGAAGATCCCTTTATTGTACGTTTAATTTGAAGGTTGGTTTGATGTGAAATGATATGGATTTCTTTATGTGGTATTCATTGATTAGTATATATCCACTTGTGATTATTTATAATGATGGATATCGATTATTGGATATGAAATGTGCTCATTATGGATTAATTATTATCTAGTACATTTGTCTACTTACAATGTTACACAAACTCACGCCTTTTAATTTTTATTTTTAGTTGACAAGTTAAGCAATGGAAATTTCCTATATTGTGTTTGTATTTGTATTTGGAAATTTCCTATATTGTGTTTGTAATAAATTTAAGCATGAATGTAATTGATTATGTATATTTATTTATGGAATTGTAATCGAGTAATCTTAAATGATGGAAATAAATTATAATAGTATGTCATTAGAATGTATTTATGGATTTGTATAGGAAGATATAATTCCCCTTAGATGTGCTGCCATCATGATTCAATGAGATCTAAGGCTATGGGTATGTGGTTGGATATATTTTAGAATTTATATTAGTGTTTTATTTGCTCTTTTATTTGCTTTAATGAATAATTGTATAGGTTAGCCCCAATATTTCAAGGGAAACTTGGTCCATTTTTCTATAGAAATTAGTTTAGTTCCAAAATGAGATTCAAGCACCCCACCCTAAAAATGGGCAAATCTTAGTGAAATATAATGTAAAATGGTGGGTTACGCCTTGAAAAGTAGGGCATGATAGAGTGGTGTCAGAGCCTAGGACTTATCTTTGTGATAAGTCCCAAAATCTAAGTGATAACCCTAGGACTTATCCATTTGATAAGTCTCGGTCAATTGTATGAAAGCACAAAAACTCATAATCATTATGGCTACAAGGTATTAGAATGATATAGGAAATGACATGTCAGAGGAACTTGTAAGAACATTGAGTTACAGGCTAATTTGAAGGCGTGAGTAAAGAAATGACGGGCATGTAAATGATAGTTATGAATTGATATGGTAAGGATAAATTAATGGCGATTTGATTTTGATTTGAAACTATGTGAGAACAAATGTTTATGGGTAACATGAAGGCATGAGAAAGGAAAGAGTTGGACATATGGATGATATAACATGAAATGAATATGATGGTGCACAAAGATGACTTGATTATGCATATCAATGGTGGCATATATTGGGATAGTGCTAATATGCATCTTCATTGTATATTTGAGAGTTACCATTTAGCAATCTCATTAAAAATTTAAGGTAGTAAAACATTTTATGAATAAGTATTGGCAATTGAATTTAGTTGAGTATTTAATTGATTTGTGATGGAATCATTGGATTCCTTAAAAGCAATGGTTATGTAAACTTTGTTGGCTACATGGATTGCTCTGATTGAATGTATATAAGGAATTTTAAGTATTGCTGAATGTATTTTATGGATATGATTAATTATTGCAAATGATGACATGTCAATATATGTTTCATTGAACAATTTTGCTTCTAAGCTTTTGGCTTGAATGAACTATTGGATAGGGATAGTAAATATCTCATTTGTTAGATTACTTGTGAGTTGTGGTAAGTAATGTGTTGATGCATTGAACTGAAAGTGTAAAAGTATATATATGTCAAGTGTTCATTTTGGATATTATGTATCTGGTTATTTATAGAATTGCACTAATGTTGTGATATGGTATTGTGTGAGAAAATGTTATAAATTGGAATTGATGAACTTTTGTAAATATGGGATAGGTATTTATGTATGCACGTACATTATTTTGGAAGCATATATACTTTGCTTATGGGATATGATGATGGGAAGTTGGTAGTTTGGCAAATGGATTGAAATTTTAAAGTTTATTTGGGTAGAGGCATATTTGATATATTTGGATTAAGAATGAAGATTGAATGCATACTTGGAACTAAATATCAAAAATATTTATGTAAACTTGGATTTGATTATTTGATTGAAATTTTGACATTTGGCCATTTAATTAAGGCTTGGATTTGGATGCCTCTTGAATCATGATTGATATATGTCTAAGATTTGGATATTTGCCAAAATATGATCAATGCGTGTTTGAGGTTTGGGAACCTACTGGGATGGCTTCCTTGATTCTTTATGATTCCTTTCAGAAATGACCTATGTTGATCTATTGTATGAGACCCAAGGACTGATCATGTGGACACAGTGCTAGGTTGGACCACCCCAACCAAATAGTTTTAAATGACTCGACAACCCTGGGGGTGACAACTGCCAAGGTGGCAATATGGTGGAATTTATGTGAATGGACGTCCGTATAAAACAAAATTTGATTAAAATGTAAATGAAAGAATATATTGTATAAGATTTGACACTTATGCTATGTATAACTTGACACATATATTATGATGTATCTCAAAAGGCTATACCTAATTGCCCTAATTGATGTAGACAATGAACCTTAAATGCTTGTGTTACTGTGATGGCTAGATACTATAAATGGCATTGATAGTGTTGTCATGGATCTAGTAACATTTGTAGCCAGGGATACAGGAATCTGATCATGCATCAGTAGCGAAAGATGTGTTAAATTATAAAGATGACTGTACAAAAATATGTAAGAAATAATTATGTGAATATCATGGCTGTGTCCACTTCACTTCATTTCATCTATGGCTAAGCTTATTTAACTATGGTTGCCACTTAATTGTGGTTTAGATCACCTCATTTGATAATGGTTGCCACTTTATTGTGGTTTAGATCACCTTGTTTCATGGTGGTTGCCGCTTGATAGTGGTTCAGATCATTTTATTCATTTGATGGTTGAGATTACTTTATTCATGATTGAGACCCCTTTCATTTATTATTGAGACTATTTTATTTGTAACCAAAACCACTTTATCGATAGCCTCTCGAGCATGGTACTGGTTGGCAGCAAGTATACACACACACACACATATGTATATATATATATATATGTGATGAGAGGTAGATGAGATGAGACTACTGTGATGATCATATGAATAGAGTGAGCTATATAGCTATGTTGAATAATGTGTATGACATGAATGCCATGGATGCCATATGACATGAATGCCAAAGTAGCCTACATGTTATGGATAAATTTGAGGGGCATCAAAATGGCCTATGATATGAACTTTTTAGTTGTATGTGATTGCTTTTGTATGACTGTATGTCATTCTAAGGATGTATGATTCTTACATGATCCCCTGGATATGACTGAATATGTAATATCATTTATGACTAATGTCATGAATGGAAATTGTGAAATCACAAAAATTCTTGTGATTGAGTTAGGATATTGGAATTCCCTATATATGTTTTTTATTATAGTATTGTGAAAGACATTACATAGTTATGAGGTGTGTGGTATCACTATGAAAGTGATATTTGGACAAAGAAATCATTCTAAGAGTGGCGTAGGGAAGCATGGTGGAAGTGGATGAAAATTTACATGGTCATATTAATGTGTGAGATATTATTGTGTCAAGGTGATATGATGTAGATAAAATACTAGTAAAATTTTATCTTTGTGGACTTTATACTCTCACTTGTTAGATGAGACTTAAAGTTTCGAGGTTGAAACGTTTTGTAAGGGGGGTAGTTTGTAACGCCCGAGGTGTTAAATGTCGAGATAATGGTTATGAGGGCTATTTTAACCATTAGGCCTAAGAAATGATTTTGAGTAAAGTTAGTTATATGTCTTCAATGACTAATGTGGTATGAGTATTATGTGCAATGTAATATGTAAGAACTATTGAATTGAAGTTTTGAGATGGTTTTGGAGTTTTGAACTATTACATTGAAGGTTATGTGAAAAGAACTCATTAGGTGAATTTGAGCAAAAGCATGTATTTAAGCTATACAAAGGACCTAAATTAGTCATCATAGGTATTTTGATGTGTGTGAGACATTGGTTTAGCCATCAAATGCAACTAGAATGAAAATAGCCTATGGAGTTACGTATAAAAGAAAAAATTTGGTAAAAAGAATTGAATAGGTGATTTTTGGCAATTGGCCCCAAATAAAGTAGTGAGTAGCTTGAACATGTCCTATTTCATACATGTGATGTGTTTAAAAGGATTATTGAGAGATTTGAAGTGTTTTATGTAAAATAGGGCTATGGGTGATATTTCATGAGTGTAAATTTTGAAATTTGAGTAACCCTTGGAACAAATAAGTTTTTATTTGAGTTTAGGATTAAATTAATATTATTAAATGATCATTTAAGAATGATTAAATATAAGACTAATTGAAATTATAAAGTAATTTGGGATGCAAATGCAACACCCCATGATTTTAAAGTTAGCCTATGTTGTAAAGCTCAATACATAGAGAAAGGAAATTAAACATTACAACTTAGGGTCACTTGTACTCAATTTTTCTTAGATTTATATAGTAATTTAGAAAATGTGATCAACATAAAAGTTATAGGTCTTAAAATTATCTTTATATAGAATCAAGAATCATGTGAATCTGATATCATGTGAAGAAGTTATAATTGAAATAGCATGGCTAGTGCTTGCAGCGCGAGATCAATCTTGGCATGGCGGCGTGGCAGTGGGGTGGTATCGGTGGCGCCAATCAACTACTATAAATATATAGCTTGAGTTTTTTCAACCTAGCCCATTCCATTTTCTTCCATTTTGTTCTGTTTCTTACCTTTCATGCCCTAACCTCGTTTAGCCTTATTTCCTGCCTATTTAGCTAGGAAATCATCTTATCTAGCTAGTAAATCATATGATCTTTCATTTAAATCCAACTTTTGGTGATTTAAACCATGAAAATGGGAAAAAAAAATCAAGTTTCCTTCAAATGGTTGGTGCCAACTAGAGTTTTGAGCTTGAATTTATGTCCATGAGAGAAAGCCATGTGTGGATTGCTTGGTAAGTTGGTTTTTTCCCTCCTTATTTCTGATTTTCTTAAGTTAGGATTTTGGGAATTTGAGGATTTTGGATAAAAATGAAGGATCTAACATACTAATCATGGGAAAAATGATGTATTCATACTTAATGATGTGTTGAAACTTAATTGAGCAAGAGAAATCTTGATTTTGTTAAGCTAGGGTTTCTATCTAATTATGAATAATGAATTTTGGAAAAAGGATGAGCTTATATATATTAATGGTATGATTATGATGTCCTAGGACTTGTTTGGGGTCATTTGGACTGGTCATTAAATACATGTTGGTTGTACAATAAGATCACCAACCAACTTAATGGTTTTCCAAGCTAACCAGAAACTTTCAAAACTTGTTAGTTTTCAAAGTTCACCAACAAACTTACACCCTTTTAGCAAGTTCCCTACTTGCTTATCTCAATATATAAACACGAAGAACTCTACTTGTGTTGCCAAACACTAAAGTAAGTTGTACAGATTAATGCCTCTTACTTAGGTAGACTTGTACATAAATTCAGAATTCCAAGTAAATGAATAAGCAGTAAGAGTGAAAGATTCAAACTCCTTGATTGAGAAGAGATTTGAATTTTGAGAGCTCTGACTGAGTTGTATCCTTTGGGGTTAAACTTTTGAAGGAAGATTTGGAATGCTCTTCATATAATAACAATGTTCAAATGATATTCAATCAGTTATTTTCCTTTTCCTTTTGAATCTCTCTTTTATAGGTTTAGAGAAATCTTTCCGTTACTGACTTTGGCAAGCATTCAAACATTCAAAAATGTTTTTCTTTACCTTATCTTTTGTCTAACATTTGACTTTGCTGGAATCTGGTATCGGTCTGCTACTTTTGTCATTGACTTTTCCAAACGCTCAATTTTGTATTAAGTGTTCCGAAGAGATGAGTGAATAGATGGTGTTTAGACTGATTTTGGATAATCATAATTATTTTCTTCAAATTCTCCAAAGTGATTAAAATCCTTTTTACTTGCGATAGGTCTTTGTAGAGAGAAGTTTGGATTTTCTAAATTTTTAATGTCTTCAGAAAAGTGATCTGAAGTTTTGAAAAACATCTCCGAAGCATGACTCAAAGTTTTCTGAAGCGATTCAAAGTTCTTTGAAATGTGCCTCAAAGTTCTCTAAAGCAACTCTAAGTTTTCTGATGTGTATCTGTTTACTTCAAAGCTTGTCCTATTGTTTTTGAAGCATACTATGACATCTCCAAAGCATACTTGACACCTCCAAAGCTTTTCTTGATTATCTCTGAAGCACACAATAACATCTCCGAAGCTTTGAAAAAGAACTCCGAAGTGTGTTGTGACTGCTCCAAAGCTTTTTCAATCTTCTCCAAAGCTTTTTCAGTCTTTTCTAAAGGTTTTTCAATCTTCTCCAAAGCATTCTAATTTTCTCTGAAATACATTTGTAACTTCTCTAAAGTATTTAATTTTACTCTAAAGCTTGTTGTGAAGATTCCGACACTTTTTCAATATTCTCTGAAGTATGTTGTAATGTCTCTGAAACATTTTGTGAAGACTCTTACACTTTTTCAAAGTTCTCCAAAGCATCCCCGAACATCTCCAATGCATTCCCAAACATCTCCAAAGTTTGTTATAACTGCTCCAAAGCATTTCAAACCACTCCAAAGCATGTTTGAAAAGAATCCGAAGTTACTCTTGTTTTCTTTGAAGCATGTCTTCAATATTTCACAATTTTTGTTTTATTGATTTAGAATATATGTAATTGATATACCTATTTTTAATGAGCATTTCTTTCTTTCTTCCTTTTATTGTTAATATTTCTGCAACATTCTTGAAAAGAGATTATTAGTACCTTAATGTTTCGCTTATGTTTTTGCTCATCATCAAAACACACATGAAGAATGTTCGTCATCAAAATCAAGCTAATAATATGCTCAATATTCTCCCCCTTTCTGATGATGACAAAATACTAGGTGATATTCCCTTCAAAGTTTGTCTAACAATTAAACTTGGAGCAACTTATTTTGCAGAATAAAATTTTTTTTATTTAGTAAATTAGTGCAACTCCCCCTAAATTGATGCAAATAATTTAGTTATATTTCATACAGCAAAAATTTTACATTTGCATATCACATCTCCTACATTCACATCACATTCACTGGATATCATATTTTTTTCACATTTTCTCCCTATTATATCACTCACATTTCTCCCCCTTTTTGTTATAATAAAAAAGGTGGAAACAAGTAGCAATATGTGACAGGAAAAAAATGCATATAAATATTGAACTTTGCATTGATCAAAAAGATTACATTATAGAGAAAAAATGTAAAAGACAGCATATTCATTTAGGTTTTCTCTTGTATATCTTGAAAAAGACATCTTGAAGAGGTGGAACAGGTGGCTTGGGTTCAAAAGAAGTTGATTTGGGAGAGGGTTTGGATGTTTTAGCCCTGTTTGGTGGAGGAGGAGGGATGAAAAATGGATCCTTTGGAAGAGCTACAGGTGGCTCATGTGTATAAGATATGGTTCCAAGGCTTGATACAAAAATGAAGTCGATTATGTCCATGTAGGTTGGATATAGTAATTCAGGAAAGGTTACAAGAAGCCCTTGTGTGAGAGCTTTTGTATGGTCATTCATTCTTGAAATGTACTCTTGATAGTGTATTATGATTCTTTCTAGAGGAGCCTTCTTGTGTTCTTTAGGAGGTAGAATTTGAGGCTTCCTCTTTAATTTGGAGGTGGATGGCTGAGATGAAGGTTTTGTTTTTGGTTTTGGGGTTAGTTTTGGCTTTGGGAACTACAAGTGATTTTTTGGTTTCTATTTTGGGAGAAAATTTTTAAGTGCCACTAGTGTAGGCTAAATTGCTTTCAGTCTATGTTGAAAAGAAGGATCTTTCATTTGAGGATAAGAAGAGGCAAATTGTCATCTATTGCCTCAAGATTGTCATTGTTATAGAATGAATTTTCTTCCAAAGTCATAATGAAGAGTTGATCAGGACTAGTGGAAGATGGAAACACTTTTTTGACAGGTTTGGAAGTTGGAAGCATTTGGAGGAGTGACTCAGAATACTCCTACAAAATTGACTCCTTATCTAGAATAGTTATGGTGTGGTTTTCTGGAGTCAAAAGAGGATTTGGAAGAAGGAGAATCCTATGAAGAAGGTTAGGATCCTCAAGTTCTGGAAATGATAATTCTTCTTTGGGAATAACAATGTCTTGAGAAGCAACATTTTGACAACTTCAAGATTGAGTTCTGATCTGGCTTTGAACTCTGAAAAATTCATCATGATTGGATTAGATAGATGAAGAATAACATCAGGATTATCATCAATAGGTTTACTTTGTGGTGGCTTTTGTGATGGAGAGGGAGGATACATGCAATCTGGAGGAGGTCTAAACTTTGGTGAACGTTTAAGAGGATTGTCCATTTGGGTGGAATGTCCTCAATTTTGTCAAGTATTATATCTCCTGATCTAATAAATGTCATCCAAAAAATATTAAAATTGCAAAGTTAGGATGGAATCCAAATATAATACTCATTTGAGGGAGTGTGAGTATTATTTTCTGAGGTTGGAACTAATGGAGGTGGTGATGGTGGAGAAGTTTGTGCTTGTGAAAGGGGAATGTAAGGAATGATAGAAGTCATGTTAGAAGGTTGACTCATGGGCTGAGCAACCTCTTGAATAATAGAGAGTGATGATGGATGAGGAGGTGAGGGTGAAGACATTACTGTTATTGGTGAGCTGGGTCTTGATAGAGAGAAATGGTGTGGGGGTGATGGAAAGTGAGTTGGAGGAGGGGTGAAATGGGTTTGAGGTGAAGTGAAGTGGAAATGGTGGGTTTGACCTTGAGATGATTCTGCCAGGGCTTGAAGAGAATCAAGTCTCTGATCAAGCCTATCAAGCCTCTAATCAATCCTATTGGCTTTAAGAATCATGGAAGACATGGCAGTTTAAAGAACACGATTTGTTTTATTCATTTGGAGAGCTAAGGCTTCCATGAAGTTTTCTATCATGGTTATTCTGTCTTCTAGATCCTTTGACATAGGCTGGGATGTGGGAATGGATAAGGTGGATGGTTGATGAGTGTGAGTAGGTTTGATAGGTGAGGGTGGGTGTGAAGGTGGGTGTGTTGCTGTTATTTCTTCATATATATTTTCTCTCAAAATTTCTTCCACTATTTCTTCAACATTAATCCTTTGTTTCTTAGCATCGTCTATTCTCATAGCTTTTGTTTATTCTTTTCTGCTGGAGAACTCTTCTCTTTCTACTAGTGAACTGATAAAATCTTGTCTTTCAGTTCTTTCTTCTTCATCATGTGGCCTATTCTGTAGCATCTCTCCTTTTTGGACTTTTGTCAGGTCTGGATCTTTTCATCTGAGTTACTCTTCTTGGTCTTTCAGAGATCCAACCTTGTTCAATTTGTGTAAAGCCCATTCTTATCATTGCTTTTTCATCCAGTTTGTCTGTACTTCTAGGAAACTCTTCATTCTCATTAGAGAGATCTACTCTTGCTTCCTTGATTAGCTTGGTCAAGGCCATTCCATAAGGTAGAGGAAATCTTGTGGTGCCTTTGATCAAGTGAATATGCTCTATCATTAGTTTGGCTGAATATGCTCTATCATCAGTTTGGCTAAGTCTAACTTTCTTCTATTCTTCAATGATCATATGATTCTGGCATCTTTTTCAAAGATATCTATTGTTACTCCTCTTCTTGGATATACATTGTTCATGACTATAAGAAAACCTAGCCTTAGATTTGCATTCAAATGACTGACATGCAAAGAGTTTTCCTTCTCATTTATCTCAATTTCTGCCAAGTCAGAGAATATTGTTGCCCTTGAAGGCCATTCAATTTCCTCTACTTCATTAGGGAGATTGAAGCAATTCCTTATACTCTCCTGTCTACGATTTATCTGTTCTTGTGTTGAGGTTACAAATCAGTGCCCTTACTAATCTTGGATACATGCTATCTCTGTAACTCATATAACTATTCCAGCCTTGGTGGCTTAACCATTCAGATACTTCAAAATTCATGCAAAAGATTCCAAAATTAAATATTTTTCCTTTGATTATCCTC
Source organism: Pouteria campechiana (assembly GCA_036873735.1). Lineage (NCBI taxonomy): Eukaryota > Viridiplantae > Streptophyta > Magnoliopsida > Ericales > Sapotaceae > Pouteria > Pouteria campechiana. The sequence continues at coordinate 17,713 of JAYJMB010020490.1, forward strand.
CTATCCTCATATCTCTCGATAAATCTAGAATAGTTGGATGAACTATTTAGACCTCAAGAGTATCTATTTGTTTTCTTGCCTTCTTCGTAGATCCTTTCAATTGAGAGTTTCCTCTTTCTTTCCTCTTGCTTTTTGCTCCTTTGGTTCTTACCATTTCAAAAAAGAGCTCTTGGATTTTTAGAAGGGAATTGGAGTTTCTGGGAAAGTAGTAGGAGAAGGCAGGAAGGTGAATCAAGAGTGTTGTGATTTAGATTTAAAAGAAGTGGGAAGATGGACCATCTTCTCTGAAGGAGGGATTCAGGGAATTCGGAGAAGAGGGGTTTAGGTTTTCAGAGAAGTTTTGAATGAATTTTATGCTTTCGGATCGATTCTATAAATTTCTCCAAAACACTAATGTGTTTAGGCTTTGGATACTTCAAAAGAGGTCCTTCGGAGAAGATTATTTGATTTGGAGGTTTTGGATATTCTGAAGCAATTCTTTGAAGGAGTTTGCTGATCTTCGGATACTTTTATTTAGTCCTTCGAAGATTTTTGTTTAGCTTCAGAGACTTTTGTTTGGGTCTTCGGAGATTTCGAAGTCTAAAATCTAACTTAACTCCAAAACTTATAAACTGGATTATATTTTTTAGTGTACACATTAATTATTCTTTTGACCTGCTAATGCATGTTTAATTGTGTATCATTACCAAGATAGATAATTATGTATGCATCAATATATTTTTCACTTTACGTGTTGCATAGATAGAAGCTTAACCATAGTTTTAGGAAATAAACATGGCATCATCAAGGTTTTCAACAAATCAAGTTCAGGATGAAAGAGAGAATGATTAGTCTAAGTAGTCCATTCAAGTTCATTTTCTTAAGAAGCATATAAAATAGTTAAAAGAGGAACTATCTTATGTTAGAGGATTCAATCGCAATGCTGATCATCTTCTGACAAAAAGATGTGTAGCATATGAGAAGGTCATGGATCACATGAAGAAGCTTGAAGAAGAATTGGCAGAGGCTAATCAGCGTATTGAGGAGTTGGAGGCTATTGTAGATGTTCTTGCTGAATAGGAAAAATGTTTTTAATAATGATGTTATTATATATACTTTGTTTTTAATAATGATGTTAATATATATACTTTGTTATTATATACTTATTAAATTAAATCTTTCTTCTGGTAATGGTTTTGTGAAGATGTCTCCTAGCTGGTTTTCTATTGGGACAAATTATAAGCTAATGTCAAAATTTTGAACATGGTCCCTAATAAAATGATGCCTAATTTCTATATATTTAGTTCTAGAATGTAGAACTGGATTCTTGGTCAGATTTATAGCAATAGTTTTGTCACATATAATAGCAATATCAATAAAGTTAAGCCCAAAGTCTTTTAGTTATTATTTCATCCATAGGATCTGTGCACAACAACTACCTGCTACTACATATTCAGCCTCAGTAGTTGATAATGCAACTGATGTTTATTTCTTAGAAAAATATGAGATAATCATGCTTTTTAGAAATTGGCAAGATCCTATGATACTCTTTCTATCTACTTTATATCCAGCAAAATCTGCATCTGAGTAACCTATTAAATTAAAATCTAAACCTTTTGGATACTATAATGCAAGATTACGTATATCTAAAAGATATCTAAATATTCTTTTATAGCAATATGATGTGACTCTTTTGGTTCTGATTGGAATTTAGTATACATACATACACTAAATATTATGTCAGGTCTACTAACAGTCAAATATAATAGAGAACCTATCATGCTTCTGTAACGTTTTTGACAAATAGACTTGCCTCTTTCATCTTTGTCCATTTTATTAATGTGCTCATTGGCATCCCATACCTTTTTCTATCTTCAATATTGAATTTCTTTAGCAGTTCTTTTGTGTATTTGGCTTGATGAATGAAGATTCCTTCTTTCATCTACTTAGTTTGTAGTCCCATAAAGAAGTTGAGTTCACCCATCAAGCTCATTTCAAATTCTCCCTACATTATCTTAGAAAAATCTTTACAAAGATTTTCGTTAGTTGAGCCAAATACTATATCATCAACATATATTTAAACTATAAGAATATCTTTTATTGCATGCTTAATAAAGAGTGTAGTATCAACTTTGCCTCTTGAAAAACCTTTCTCAATGAGAAATTTTCTTAACCTTTCATACCAGGCTCTAGGAGCTTGTTTTAAACCATAGAGGGCTTTCTTAAGTTTGAATACATGATTTGGGTCATGAGGATCTTTAAACCCAGGTAGTTGTTCTATATAGACCTCTTCATTAATAAATTCATTTAAGAATGCACTTTTTACATCCATCTAATATAACTTGAAATTTATAAAGGAAGCAAATGCAAGTAGCATTTTAATGGCTTTAATTCTTGCAACAGGAGCATATGCTTCTTCAAAATCAATACCTTCCTCCTGACAGTACCCTTTTGCTACTAATCTTGCTTTATTTCTCACTACAATTCCAAATTCATCTAATTTATTCATAAAGACTCATGTAGTTCCTATAGTAGATTGATGATTTGGTCTTGGAACAATAGTCCAAACATTATTTCTTTTGAATTGGTCTAATTCTTCTTGCATAGCTGAAATCTAGTTTTTATCTTCTAAAGCTTGTTCTATGCAAGTTAGTTCTATTTAAAAAATAAAAGCAAAATTGCCACACACTTGGTGATAAAAAGATCTAGTTCTAGCTTTGTCATATATATCACCAATTATTTGACTTTCAAGGTGATCATGCAGAAATCTCCAATCTTTGGGAAAAAATATCGTTACCTTCATTGTTTACCTTAGTGATGGATGGTCCATTGTCTGTTTCTTCTTCATCCATTTGTGTTTTTGATTGAGAGGGTACCCCTTCTTTGTCTTGTATTTTCATTTTCTCAACTAAAGTTATTATATCACCTGTCTCATCTCAAAATCACTTGTCCTCCTAGAGGAATTAGTATTTTCATCAAATTTTATATGAATAGATTCCTCTACAGTCTTAATTTTCAGATTGTAGACTCTAAATGCTTTACTAATAATAGAATAACCAAGAAAGATGCCTTCATTAGATTTGTTTTCAAATTTGCCTTGGTTTTCTTTGTCATTATTAAGAATAAAGCATTTACAACCAAAAGCATAAAAGTATGAAATATTTTGTTTCTTACCATAGTATAATTCAAATAGAGTTTTGTTGAGTATGGATCTAGCAAAGATTCTGTTAATAATATAATATGTTGTGTTCATTGCTTCAACCTAAAAATATTGTGGATGGTTATATTCACTTAAAATTGTCAATGCCATCTCTTACAAGGATCTATTTTTCCTTTCAGCTACATTTTGTTGGGGTGTTCTTAGTGCAGAGAATATTTGAAGAATTTCATTATTTTCATAAAAATTAGTGAATCTATGGTTTTCAAACTCTTCACCATGATCACTCCTTATGGCAATGTTGAGTTATTAAGCTTCCAGTAGAACCAGGCATTCACAATGGCAGTTTTGTTACTGACCGTTTAACCATGCAATTAAGGCATGATGACGTGGCACGCAACCAAAAGAAGTGGGTTCATTTAACCGCGTAGCCAAAGGCACGCTAACATGCTGCGCAATTGAGAGGATTTATCCAGACTGTAAGGCTCCACCTGTGCAGATTGCTCTCCCTCCTAAATGCTAGAAATAGAGTAACACATTGGTATGCTTTGATGGGCAGTCTAGCACACACAAGCTTGGTCTGACAATCTAGCAGTTGGCAACAATGAACGTCCAATGTCCTAGCAAGCTGCTGATATGCAACCACCAGACCATGGCGGTAGATGGTTAGTACTGATGGCGTCGGACTTGGAGACAACTAGCGAGAATGGGTTTTTCCCCACTGTTAGAAATCAGAAACGTCACTTTGTCGATCACCGGCGACAGCTGGGAGGTCTGATAGTGGAGGCAGCATTAGAGTCAGATGAGCTACCTTGGAGACAACCAGTGAGAGTGTTTTCTCACAACCACTAAGCAGCAAAGAAGCTATGGTGGCAACATTGCCGACAGCGAGGAAGAAGGCACAATAATGACTTTGTCCCAAACTTTTTGGCGAATGGAAACGAAGATCCAATGAGGCAAATAGACGTCGAAGATTAGGACATCAGCAAAAACGTTATGCTCAAAGCAGATCGTCTGACCGGTGGTCAGACAATGACATCACAGTGGCAATTTGTGGTTGAAACAATGGGTGTTTAGATGCCTTTTTGAAATTTTTGACAACTAGAAGGGAGGATCGGCTTCAACATCAACCATGTCAAAGTAGAAAGTCAACACCGACGTAGATCACCCGACAAATGGTCAGACATTGACGGCAACCCCAGCCTACATCATCGGCAAAAAATGAGTCTTCGTCGTCTTCTTCAATTTTTTTCTCAGTCAGAAAACAGAGGTAGCGTCAGCAGCAAAAAATGGATTTTTTTTCCTTGCCAAAATGAAGTTGTTGATAGTGAATTGGTTCACCGGAGAGGCAATGGTCATCGACGGCGAGATGACAGACCACCGAAGAGGTAGCGACGGTTGCTGCAAGATGTCAGTTTGATCAAGCTTCCAGCATCAGCTACAACAAAAACATCGACAACAAAAAGAAAGCGGCCCAACTATCAAATTCACCAACTGGCTTCACTGCAATTCATATTGCGAGATTGATCAGATGGCATGCGGATTGTCTCCAAAAACCAAGACGATCAGCTTGCTGCTTGCAGAAAGCCGATTTAGGCAACTTGAAGGCAATGTCTACTAAGAAGACAACCTACACACATTCACCAAAGGCAAGCAACCTACAGAAGACCTTGACTGCTACAGTAGTTGGAGCTTTGCAGAGTTGCAGTGAGAGAGATAAGCGACTGACAGACTATTTTGATGAAAGCATTTTGGTGAGGTGAGATGATCTCCTCCATGCCAATGCTGACATGCCATGCAAACGAGGTGAATCCTTATCCTCACAGCCAATGACGTCGAAAATAATGTCTTGTTGAGGTGGCGTGTAGCTGAGGAACAGCCGATGTGGCATGCAGATGAGATAGGCAGAGGTTCACATGAACTCAGGCCACTCAAGCAAGAGGAGCCAGGTCGCGGAGATAGTAGGCTGAGCGATTTAGATGGCATGGCCCAAAACAGCATCCCTCGAGTTATGCAATCAAGGCTAAGGGTGAAATCCGACCACGCGGATGAAGCCTACTCACTTCGAAGTGATGCAGTTGGGGAGACAACTAGAGGTTTTTGGCAGGTTAGCGCCAGTTGTTTTTGGAGATTAGACATCCTCAGGTCTCTGGAGTCTGGACACACGAGCTTGCCCCACAAGAGTCATCACACAAGCCATCATGTGCTTGCCCAGCTACGCAAGCAGAATACGTCGAATCTCACCTATCTCAAGTCATTTGGCAAACTGTTGGACACCGCGAAGTCTGCTAGAGGAGTTGGAAAATCGCCAGGCCGCTTGGTCATAAAATTGCCAGGCTATGCTGTATGATGTCTTAACACAATACTCCACCTGCGCAGATTGAGCAAACGACGTGGCCAGCCAACATCTCCACCTACTCAATGTAAAGTGGAATGCACTAGATGGGTGTATACATCAGTCACATAATTAAAACTTGCATATAAACTGAAATGGCTTGAAAAAGAAACAATAAAGTTGAAGCTAAAGATGTGAACGGATTAACATGCCTAGAATTTTTCATCCACACAAATAGGATGATTTTTTTTAACCTTGCATTAAAAATGGTTCAAGCCATTAAGGTACACCTTAGTTGAGGTTGGACTTTGGAGTCCAAGACATCAATGAAGTGTTGCATTTGTACAAATAAACAAGTGGATATACGAGACTTCTCAAAATCTAGGCATGGAAATTACATTGAAAGTTGGCATGCCCAAAATACCCTAATGGTGAAGCTAGAATTTCCCAAAATGCCCTAATGGTGAAGCTGGAATGTCCAAAATGCCCCAATGGTGAAGCTAGCATGCTCAAAATGCCCCAATGATGAAGCAAGAATTCCCAAACTGCCTAAATGGTGAAGCTAAACCCATTTTCTAGAATTTTCCAAAAATGCCCCAATAGTAGAGCTGACATGCCCAAAATGCCCCAATGCTGAGAGAGGAATTCCAAAACCAACCAAATAGTGAAGCTGAGCCCATTCTCCAGAAATTCCCTAAATGCCCTAAATGATGAAGCTGGGCTTATTTTCAAGGAATTCCAAGAATGCCCCTAATGTTGAAGCTCGCATCCCAAGAATGCCCCCATGTTGAAGTTGATATGACTAAACTACTCCCAGAGGACCTCAAGCCTATAAATACCCCCTCCCTCTTCTTAAGAGGGGGAATTTTTTTGGGAGAGATAGAATTTTAGAGGAGGAGCTTGAGAAGTTTTCAAGAGGTTATTGAGAGAGCCGAGCTTATACCACTCTTCCTAAGCTTCTCATGGGTAATTGAGATAACCGAAGCTTCTCATGGGTAATTGAGAGAGCTGAGCTATCCCACTCTTCCTAAGCTTTTGATGGGTTATTAAGAGAGCCGAGCTATCTCACTCTTCCTAAGCTTCTCATGGGTAATTGAGAGAGTTGAGCTAAATTCAGTCATCCTGGTCCCACTTTTCCTAAGCTTCTCATGGGTAATTGAGAGAGCCGAGCTAAATCTAGTCAACTTGGGCCACACGCCTTAAGCTTCTCACAGGCAATGAGAGAAAGCTGAACCAAACCTATGTCACCTATCTCTATGGTTTCTTATAATCTAAACAATAGAAATCACCCGGTCTCGTTTCCACCAAGGCAAACCAATCAGATCAAAACCCCTATTTTTTTTAGATTGACCTAGTGTCTAGCAACCCAGTCTGGAGCCGTGTCATCCTATCCGCCCATTGACTTAAGGCGATCTCCTAAATATCAAGTCATCACAATGTGCTCCGCAATCCCAAAGACAACACCCATCATTTTGAGAGAGTGTGTGTTTTATTTTTGGGTCTCTAAGATGCATTGTACTTTTCTTTTTAATCAAGGGTTTTCTCCCATTGTGGAGATGTAATTAGGACCACCTATGGTCTGGGATGTGAACATACAATTTTTCTGATGTACATAAAAAGTGTAATCAATTGAGGACAATCAATAAAACTGGAAATTGTTTGATTCATTTTAATATGAAAAATCTTTATTTTGTTCCATTTTTTGTTTTTTTCTCTTTTTGTACTGGTTACGCAGGGCCATAATCCCATTTATTTAACCATTTATAATCATATATTAAATACATCATGTTAATATTTTGTTCCTAGCCAGTCTCAGGCTATGATCATGAAACATGTGATAAACACTTATTTAACTAGAGTTTCTCCACAATTATCACTAGAAACCCTCTTGCTTGACATATTTATCTAGTATCTCACATGATTACCACTTAATAAACTTGCAAACAACTCAATTAAACTTTAAATTTACTCAATTAATGGCTTAAATAGCCCATACACAAAAATTTCTTTAAGCCTTAATAATGGTATAACCTAAAATTCAATTTCACTGGCCCAAATCACTCCATACATGTTCTAAAACATTCTAATCATGCCATTAATCATTTATCCCATGATTAATTCAATAAAAATTAGGAAATCTCTAATTTTTACTATTCATAAAAACCCTACCTTTGTAATTTTTACAATTTCTCATGCCAAATCATCATAATCATTGTATTAAACCATTCCCTCATGAATTTATGACTACATAAATCAATTTAAGCCAAAAATTCCATCATTTCTCCAAAATCACAAAACCTTAGTTTAGCCAAAACCCAAATTAGGATGGGAAAAAGCTTCTTACCATAGAATCCCAGCATAGCTAACACTACAAGCATGAATCCGAGCCCAAATCTCCCAAAGATCCCTCTAATTTGAAGAAAATTGGATTTTCTTCCCTTTTCCATGGTCCAAACTCTAAAAACTAGGTTTAGATGCAAGCTTAAGCATTTTCCACCTAAATCTTCTTATTTTAAAGCCAAAATCACAAGGTTTTGAGGTGAGTAAGGGCTAGGGCATGAGGAGTGGGCATAGGGAAGAAATGGGTGAAAATGACATGAAATGGGTGAATTGACTTTAAAAAGTCAGGTTGCTGCCACTCGCCAACCACCTATCATCAAGTCCCAGGCGCCTGGGATCACAGTCAGTATGGTAGCCACCTATAATCAAACTGCAGGCGCCTAGGACCGCAGTTGGTATGGCAACTGCTGGCCATATCGCTTTCCAAACCACTTAGCATACCGCCTACGGCCTTGTCTCCCCTATTTTACTTTTTAAACATTTTACACTATGGCCAAACATAATTATCCATAAATTAACACCCTAGGTGTTACATAAAGCTCTAATATTATTGCCATAAGGAGCGATCATGATTGAGAGTTTGAAAATCATAGATTTACTGATTTTTATGAAAATAATGGAATTCTTCAAACTTTCTCTACAACAAAAACACCCCAACAAAATATAGTAGCTGAAAGGAAAAAAAGATCCCTACAAGAGATGGCAAGGACAATGTTGAGTGACTATAGCCACCAATAGTTTTTTTTAGGCTAAAGCAATGAACATGGCATATTATATTATTAATAAAATCTTTGCTAGATTCATACTCAAGAAAACACTATTTGGATTATACTATGGCAAGAAACCAAATATTTTATATTTTCATACTTTTGGAAAGAAAACCATGATAAATTTAAAAATAAATCTGATGAAGGCATTTTCCTTGGTTATTCCATTATTTGTAAGGAATTTAGAGTCTATAACTTGAAAAATAAGACTATAGAGGAATCCATTCATGTAAAATTTGATAAAAGTACTAATTCCTCTAGGAGGATAAGTGATTTTGATGATGAGACAAGAGAACTAACAACATCAGTGGAGAAAATAAAAATACAAGATAAAGAAAGAGAATATCTCCAATCAGATATATAGATAGATGAAAAGGAAATAGATGATGGATCATCCATCAGTGAGGTAAACAATGAAGGTAATAATACTTTTACTAAAGATTGGAGGTTTAAGCATTAACATCCTTAAAGTTAGATAATTGGTGATGTATATGATAAAGTCATAACTAGATCTTCTTATCACCAAATATGTTGTAATTTTGCTTTTATTTCTCAATTAGAACCAACTTACATAGAACAGGCTTTAGAAGATGAAAACTGGATTTTAGCCATATGAGAAGAATTAGACCAATTCAAAAGAAATCATGTGTGGACTATTATTTCAAGACTAAATCATCAATCTGCCATCGGAACTAAATGGGTCTTTAGGAACAAATTAGATGAATTTGGAATTAATGTAAGAAATAAAGCAAGATTAGTAACAAAAAGGTATTGTCAGGAGGAAGGTATTGATTTTGAAGAATCGTATGCCCTTGTTGCAAGGATTGAAGTCATTAGAATGCTTCTTGCATTTGCATCTTGCATGAACTTCAAGTTATATCAGATGGATGTAAAGAATGCATTCCTAAATGGATTTATTAATGAAGAGGTTTATGTAGAACAACCACCTGGGTTTGAAGATCCTCATAACCCAAATCATGTATTCAACCTTAAGAAAGCCCTCTATGGTTTAAAATAAGCTCCTAGAGCTTGGTATGAAACATTAAACAAATTTCTCATTGAAAAAGGTTTTTCAAGAGGCAAAGTTGACACTACTCTCTTCATTAAGCATGCAATGAAAGATATTCTCATAGTTCAAGTTTATATTGATGACATAGTATTTGGTGCGACTAATGAAAATCTTTGCAAAGAATTTTCCAAGATAATGCAGGGAGAATTTAAAATATAAACTCAACTTCTTCTTGGGACTACAAATATAGCAGATAAAAGGAATTTTCATTCACTAAGTCAAATACACAAAAGAACATCTAAAGAAGTTCAACATTGAAGATGGGAAAAGGTATGGAACGCCAATGAGTACATCAATAAAAATGGGTAAAGATAAAAAAGGTAAACTATTTGCCGAAAACTTTATAGAAGCATGATAGGATCTCTACTATATTTAACCGTTAGTAGACCTAACATAATGTTTAATGTATGCATGTGTGCTAGATTTCAATTAGATCAAAAAGAGTCTCATCTTTTTGCTGTAAAAAAAATATTTAGATATCTTTTAAATACACCAAATCTTAGATTATGGTATCCAAAAGGTTTAAATTTTAATTTAATAGGTTACTAAGATGCAAACTTTGCTAGATATAAAGTATATAGAAAGAGTACCTCAGGATCATGTCAATTTTTAGGAAGCATGATTATATCATGGTTCTCTAAAAAACAAATATCAGTTGCATTATCAATTGCTGAGACTAAATATGTAGAAGCAGGCAGCTACTGTGCTCAATCCTATGGATGAAATAATTATTAAATGATTTTGGCCTTAGCTTTGATGATATACCTATCTGATATGAAAACACTAGTGCTATAAATCTAACCAAGAATCTAGTTCTACATTCTAGAACTAAGCATATAGAAATTAGGCATCATTTTATTAGGGACCATGTTCAAAACCATGACATTTGCTTAAAATTTGTCCCAACCAAAAATCAGCTAGCAGATATTTTTACAAAATCACTTCCAAAAGAAAGATTTAACATGATAAGAAGAGAATTAGGCATTATAGATCCAAATGCATAAAATGCTTAATTTATCAAACAAATAAGCCTCTCTTTGTTCTCATCTATGTAAGACATGAAATTAAACACATTGCATCTTTTCATTTTCCAAGAAGTGTATTAATACATATTTAATTATCTATCTTGATAACGATACTTAAATAAACATGTATTAGTGGGTAAAAAGGATAATTAATATGTACACTAAAAACTTAAAATCTAAAACTCCAAAAACTCATCTTAGAAATTTTGGAGTCACTTAAGTCCAATGTTATACTTCATAGCCTCCGAAGCTCACAAAATGCTCACTTTGGAGCCTCCGAAGCCAAATAAATGTATCCGAAGTAATATATCAGAGTATCCAAAACCCCGAATCCATTCGATGCCTCCTAAGGACCTCTTTTGGAGCATCTAAAACCAAAACCAATTAATATTTTGAAGTAAATCCAAATCCAATGGTAAAATCAGAAAGCACTCAATCTATTTAAGTGCTCAAAACCTCTCCAAAAGCCTAAGATCATCTTCTCCGAACTCTCCATACTTCCCTTTTAGAGAAGACTCTCCATCTTCCCACTCATTTTGAATCTCAATCTCAACTCTCTCAGTCTCTCTTCGTATCTTCTCTAACATCTCACCCAGAAAACCCCATTTCCTTTCAAACCCTAGTTTTCTTTATCAAAATGATAAGAACCAAAGGAGCAAAAAGCAAAAGAAAGGAAAGAGATGATTCTTTGCAGAGAAGAGGAACCAAGAAAGTAAGACAAGAAGTTGATACACTCAAGGTAATTTTTCAAAATAGCACCTCTGACTACTCCAGATTTTTAGAAAGATATGAGAATAGGAGAATAATAAAAGGAAAAATCTTCTATTTTGAAGCCTTTGGAGAAAATGGTAAGCAGTTAGAATTATGTGAATGGTTAAGATACCAAGGTTGGAATGAATATGTGAGTTACAGAGATAGTTTATATCCAAGACTTGTGAAAACACTTATCTGTAATCTCAACACAAACATAGAAAAATCATGGATAGGAGAAACTAAGATTGAACTATCCATAAAGAGTTTAAGAAATTGTTTTAATCTTTTTGAAGAAGAAGAAGAAATTATATGGCCTTTCAGAGCAAAATTTTTCTCTAATTTAGCAGAGATAGAAATATATGAGAAAGAAAATTATCTTCATGCTAATCACTTGAATGTAGATCTCAAGCTAGCATATCTTATTGTAATGAATAATGTCTATACTAGAAGAGGAGCTACTGGTGATTTGTCTTAAAAGGATGCCGGAATTATGTGAGCATTGAAGAATAGGAGAAAAATAAATCTAGGTAAATTAATGCTAGACCACATTCATTTAATCAAGGGCACCAAAAGATTTCCCCTACCCTATGGAATGACTCTGATGAAGCTAATGAGGGAAGTAGGAGTAAATTTCTTAAATGAAAATGAATAACTCCTAAGAAATATAGACACATTAGATGAGAAGACTGTGAAAAGGATGAGCTTTAAGCCAACAACACAAGGTTAGATCACTGAAAAATCCATAAGAATAACTCAATTAAAGGGATCCAAACCTGAAGAAAGAACAGAAAGGGGAGAAGTTATAGAATTGGTCACAAAAAAAAAGGCAAGATTCTCCTCACATGCTGAAGAAGAAGGAACAAAAAGATAAGAAGTCATCAATTCACCAACAGAACCAAGAAAAGAGTTCTCTAGCAAAGAAGATCAATTTGAAGCTGAGAGAAGAGAAGAAGTCCCAAGAGAGGAACAAAGTACTATCAGAGAAGAAGCATTAGAGGAAACTTTGAGAGAAAGTGAATCTAAGGAAATGAATCTAAGGAAATGAATGTTACTACAGCAGCAACAACTATCCCATCACACACTCCCATTAGATCTCCATCACCTATTAGACCCAATCTTTCACAACAACCAACCACACCTACCACTTCATCAATTTCCACTATACAACCAATCCCATAGCACCTAGAGGATAGACTAACAATGATTGAACATGATTTGTCTACTCTAGCTATTCAACTGAATAGAATGGATCATAATCTTAGCATTGCCATATCATCCATGATCTTAAGAGCTGATAAGATTGACCAAAGACTTGACTCTCTACAATCTCTAGCAGAGTCATTTAAAGGTCAACCCTATCATTTCCATTTTTCTCCACCTCCAACTCACTTCCCATCACCTCCACATCACTTCTCTCCAGTCATAACTCCCCCATCACAGTGATTTCTTCTCCCTCACACTCACCTCCACATTCATCATCATCTTCTGCAATTTTAGAGGTTACTCAACCTGTGAGTCAACCTATTAACATCACTTCTTTCCCTCCTCCAACACAGACATCATCATCAGTTCCACTAGCTGAACTTCCTTCAAATTTGCCTAAGGGCTATTTTTTCAATCTCATAGAGCCATTGTTAGATATGGAAAGTATCCTATTGCAGTACCAATTCCTGAATGGTACTTTCTTCCCCCTAGGCCAACAATATGGCTAGACTGAACTTGGATGGATCTTATCAGATTTGGAGAAGTAATACCTAAATGGATTGAGGAAATTCTACTAGAATGGAATACTCCTTCAATTCGTCTAGAATGGAGAAGACCACCCACTCCTCCAAAAACTCCATCACAAAGTTGTTCACACTCTTCTCGAATAGTTGTTGATAATCTCGATATTCTTCTTTGTATATTCAATCCAATTAGGATGATTTTTTTTTGAGTTTGAGAATAAATCCAAAATCAATTCTAAAGTTGCTAGAATGTTTCTCTCCCAGTCTATCATTCTATCTCCTCAAGAATATCCATTCTCAGAACTTGAGGATTCTAACATTCTGCATAGGATTCAACTTCTCCCAAATCCTCCATTGACTCCTAAGGGCCACAAAATCTAAATTCATGATAGAGAGTCACTTATTCAAAATTATTCTAAGAAACTTCTTTAGATGCTTCCAACATCAAAGCCTCCTAGAAAAGTATTTCCATCTCCCTCAGGTCCTAATTAATTCTTTATTCTCATTAAGGAAGGATTCTCTTTCTACAATAATGCCAACCTAGAGGCCATTGCTAATAATCTCCCTCTCCCATATTCTCAAATTTTAGATCCCTCTATCCAAGATAGGATAATGCAAATACAATCTCAACCAGTTCCTTTATGAAAACCAAAAGCTCCACCTTCTACCAAATCCAAAACTAGCAAACCTCCTATAATTCTCAAACCAAAACCACAACCCAAACCATCATCTTCTACACCTTTGAGCCAGCTATCTTCTTGCAAACCTGAGAGAAAGCCAAGAATTTCACCTCCAAAGGAACATAAAAGGCTCCTCTACCCAGAATCACCATTTATACCAAGAGTATACAGGATGAATGCAAATATAGAAAACCTCTTGAAAGGGCTTCCTACAGTTTTTCCTGAATTGCAAGACCTAAAATTTTGAGAGCGCATTGACTTCATTTATTTTTCAACCCGTGGACCCATTGCATACACACATGAACCCCCAACAACAATCCCAAAGGATCGACTTTTTATTCCACCCCCTCCACCAAAATGACCTAGAACACCCAAGCCATCTCATACACCGTAATCCTCTTTACCCAAGCTCCTCTTACACCTCAAAATGATGTCTTTCCTAAAATCTATGAAAGAAAACCTAAACCATCCTGCTGACACTCCTACCTTCTGCATTCTTTTCTCTCTGATGTAATTTTTTTTAAATGTGTAAAGAATCTTGACTTTGAGCATATGTTGTATTTGTAAATTTTTTTGATCAATGATAAGTTCTGTATGTATGCATTTTGATCATGACTAGATATGGATATTCATGTTTTTTCTTTCCACCTTTTTGATTAAGACAAAAAGGAGGAGAAAATGTGCTGAATGAAATGAATCCTTTTATGTGTTGAATGAAATAAATCTTTTTATGTACTGAATGTATGATGAAAACTTAAAAAATTCTTTTATATGAAATATAGTTTAAAATTTTTATGTATCCATTCAGGGGGAGCTACATTGAATTAATAAATATCTCTTGCAATTAAGTTGCTTTAAAATAATTTTTAGATTAATTTTGAAAGGTATATAAGTTAGTGTTTTGTCATCATCAAAAAGGGGGAGAATGTTGAGCACACTATTTTAAAATGCTTGATTTTGATGATAAACATTCTTAACCAAGTCTATTTTGATGATGAGCAAAGATATGAGTGAAACATTAAGGTATAACAATTTATTCTCATGCATATTTCAGAAATATTATCCAATACTCAACTTGAGAATAATCTTTATGATGATCAAAGTAAGAAACTAAGAAATGCTCATGAAAAATAAGTATACAAATTACATATATACTTAAAACAAGAATATAGAAATTTTAAAATCTTCAAGGACACTTCAAAGTCAAAATTCATCCCTTTCAAGCATGAAGTCTCACTTTGGAGTCAGCTAAGACATGTTTCGATGTCAACAGGAAAGCTTCAAAGTCATCATGGCATGCTTCGGAGTCATCATGGTCTTCTTTGGAATCAATAGGAAAGCCTTTGGATTCATTGTGGTATACTGAAGAATCATCAAATTATACTTCAGAGTCTTTAAAACATTTCAAAATCAACAAGACATGCGTTGGAGTCTTCAAGCATACTTCAAAGTTCATCAGACACACTTTAGAGTTAATCAAGTTACACTTTAGAGTTAACCAAATATGCTTAATAGTCTTCAAGCACACTTCAGAATTAATCAAAAAAGCCTTGGGATTATGAAGATACACTTTGGAGTTAACCAGACATGCTTCAAAATCATCAAGATACGCTTCAGAGTCAACAAATATACTTGAAATTTAGCAAGAAAATTTTGAAGCCATCAAACCTCACTTCAAAGTTGCCAAACCTCACTTCAAAGTCACCCTTTCTGAAGCATCAAAGGTTTGGATAATCTGAACTCTACTCTTCAAAGAGCTGTCAAAAGTAAAGAGGTCTTTCGCCACTTCAGAGAAACTAAAGTTAGTTCTTCAGTGCATCTAAAATTATCTCTCTAACACTTTGACTGTTCACTCACCACTTTGGAGGAACTGAAGAAGTTGTTTTAGAGCATTCGATATGCATATGAACATTAAGTGAAGAAATGTTAGTGACAAAGTAGCAGACTAATACCAAAATATTGCAAAGTCAAAAATAAGATAAAATATTAGATGAAGAAAATATTTTGTGAACATTTGAAAGACTATAAAGGTCAGCAATGAATATATTTCTTAGCCTATAAAAGAGGCAATCAGAAATATAGAAGATATACTGACATACCAAAATACTAAAAAATATAAAAAGTTAAAGTTTTGAACATTCAAAATCATTCTACAAAGTTCAACTCCAATGATAACAACTCTATTAGAGCTTTCAAAGTCTAAACCGCTTCTCAATCAAGGAGTTTCAATCTCTTACTCTTATTGCTTACTTATTCACTTTAAGTCTTTGAATTTATGTACAAGTCTGCCTAAGTAAGAAGCATTAATCTATACACTTCTTTTTATTATTTGATAACACAAGCAAAGTGCTTGGTGTTTATGAATTGAGATAAGCAAGTAGAAAACTTGTTAAAAGTATAAAACTTTGTTGGTGAGCTTTGAAAACCAAAAAGTTGTAAAAGTTTCTAGTTAGCTTGGAAAACCAGTAAGTTGGTTGGTGAGCTTTGGGAAAAGTAATATGTATTTGATCAGGTTGATCAAGGTGTTAGTGGAATCTGAGATTAGTAGAGGAAACGGACTCAGAGAAGTGGAGTAGGAACCCAGGAAAGGCCGAACCACTATAAAAATCTTGTATTGCGTGCTTTGCAATTTGCTCTATTTGTTTATTCAGCACTTTGATCTTTTGTTTTGGCCAAAAATTTTTAAAGCTCAATTCAACCCCCCACCCTCCTCCATTGTTAAGGGACCAACATTTTAAACATTAGTTTCCAAGCTTACTAACAAACTTATACATGTTGGTTTCCAAGCTTACCAACAAACTTAATAGTTTTCCAAGCTAACCAGAAACTTTTACAGACTATTGATTTTCAGAGCTCACCAACTAACTCATTAGTTGTCCAAATAAAAGTATATAGATTAATGCCTCTTACTTAGGCAGACTTGTAGGAAAATTAAAGCTCAAACAAATAAACAAATATGCAATAAGGTTAGATTTATCAAACTCCAAAGTTGACACAAATCTGGTTTTGAATGCTTTGGCAGTATTGTTGTAGTTGGAGTTGAATGATGAAGATCATGAATGCTCTTTTTGAATGCTTGACTCAGATGAGTTTCTATGTTTCTTGGATTTTATTATGTATTGCATTAATAATCTTTTTATAGGCTTTGAGGGATAATTTAGTCGTTGTAACCCTTAGCACCTTTTTCAAATGTTAGGTAGGGTTGGCAATGACTTTTTGTATTCTGTCGAGCTTCAGAACTTCTGAGTTAAGTAGCCAAAACTTCTTACATTCGCTCTTCCTCTTATCAAAATTTTTGAAGTAGCTTTTTATAACTTCTAAGATAAGTATTTTCTTAGCTGTATACTCTCAGATTTTCTGAATGTTGATTTTGTTGTCAACGGTCATATTCTAGACTTCTAAAGATCTTTTGAGAAACCTTTAAAGATTGGATTTTACTTCTGGTATGTTTCTTTGATTCTTGCCTTTTGGAAGACTCCTCTAAGAAATCTTCTGAGTTGCTTCTGAGGATCTTTTGAGTATTGTGTTAACATTTTAAATTATTTCTAACAAGCTTCAAATTATGGATGTTTCTTTTGATTTAACTCTGAGGGTTAAGTTTAGCATCTAATGTTCTCGTCTTTTTGAATTTACTTTTGGCATCCTTCTATATTGTTTCTGAAAATCTTCTAAGAAGGTTCTGACTTCAAAAATTTACTCTGGATTAATTCTGTATATCCATTATTAGTCTTTAAAAATATTTTTGAGACTTGTAATTATTTTTGAGGTTCTTCTAAAGAACTTTTGAATTCATAAAATTCTTTCGATGTGGACTATTTAACTTCTAACATGTTTTTGCAATTTGAGAAAACTTTTGCATGACCTCTGAAGTGTAATATTGCTATACCTTGACTCTGAGGAGGTTTTGAGCTATCTCTGATGGGGTTCTGAGATACATGTAATTACTTCTAAACTCTTTTGAGTTTCACATTATATTTCTTTGGGGTTCTGACATACTTCTGAAGAGGTTCTGAGACATTTCCTTGATACATCTGAATTTCTAAACTTCATTCCATGTTTCTAAAAAGGTTCTGATATACTTCTAAATGATTTCTGAATAATTTTTATTTGAGCATTCCTTTTAAATTATCTTCCTTTAAAGGGTTAATTTAATAATCTTACAATTAACACCTTTTATTACTTGTAGTTACTCTCCTTAATCTGTTTTGATATATAAGTGTTGCATCACTTGGAAAGTAACCTGTTAGTACCTTAATTCTTCACTCATATTTGTTCATTATCAAAACTAAGTTTTTTAATCTCATTTATTATAAAAATCAAGCTTAGTAAAGTGGTTAGGCTTAATATTCTCCCCCTTTTTGATGTTGACAAAACATTTGAGTGATAAACCTTTTAAAAAATATAGAATATGCAATGTGCTTCTACTGACTTAATGAGGCTCCCCCTAAGTGGGTAAGCTCCCCCTGAATGTATGCACTTAGTTATTTATATTTATATATATATATAGCTCCTATACGTCTCCTATTTCTCTACCCCTTTTGATCATAATCAAAAGGACTAAAGTGTAAAATTCAAGTAGAGGGTGAAAGAGAATAAGAAAGAAATTATATTAGAATGGCAAGACATGTATACATCAAAGTGAATGATAAAAATGAAGTTACACGGCAAGTGTAATTGAGATACATCATAGCAAATTGAAATACATCAAAAAAAGCACAACAAAAAATGTAACATCACATGAATAATGAATATAGCCAAAAAAGAAAGATGTGAGTTAAATATAATAGCAGATTAGGTTTTTGGCTTTTTAGAGTAGGTTATAGAGAAGAAGTTGGGGTCTTCAGAAAGAGGAAGAATGGTGGTTGTTGGTTTAGGATGTTGAGTGGGTTATTTGTAGAAGGACCTAGGTTTACATACAGAATTTTTAATTCTGGGAGGAGGAGGAATGAAAGTGGGATCCTTAGAAATTGTAGTAGGTGGTTGATGAGTTAAGAAGAGACTTTTATAGGTTGAAACATAAATGATATCAATATGATCTTTAAAGTTGGGATCTAATAGTTCATGAAAAAGGACATGCTATTTCTTTAGAATGGCTTCTGTATTGGCATTCATTCTGGCCATGTATTTTTTATAACACAAAGTAAAGTGAGGAGGAGAAGCCTTTTTATGAATTTTTTGAAATGGAATTCTGGGTTTCATCTTTGGTTTAGTTTGTACTGTTGATTTTATGGGAACAAAGGTAGCTTTCTAGATGTTTTTGGAGAGGGTGAGGTTGGTGGTTTTCTAGATATTTTTGGAAAAGCTGAGGTTAGTTTAGGTGGAGGAGGGTTGGTTTGGAATAACATACCCAAATTTTGTGATGGAGTGATGAATCAACAAGCTTTGGATAAGAAAGGGGAAGGTTGTCAGCAATAGCTTGCATATTAGCTTGAGAGTAAAATGAGAATTCTTCCATAGTTATAAAATTGAGATTGTTAGGTCCTAAAGGAGATGGAAATGTTTTTTAGGAGGCCTAGATGTTGGAAAAACTTGAAGAAGTTTTTCAGTATATACATCTTCAAAAGATTCTAATTGAGAAATGTTAATGTTATGGCCTATGGGTGTGAGAGGAGGATCAAGAATAAGTTAGATTCTCGAAAGGGTAATTTGATCAGTGATTTGTGGAAATGGTAGTGCTTTAGGATGGATAGAAACATTTGGGAGATGGCAGTATTGATTTGTGATTGAGCTTTGAATTCAGAGTATGTTATTTTGATTGGATGATAAATATGAAGAAGAATATCATAATTTTCATCAACTTGTTTTGGAGGAAGTGGAGGAGTTGGAGCTTTCTTCCTTAGATGTGGAGGAAGTTCTTCAATTCGAATTGGAAATACTTCTCCTGATTTTATAAGATCAGACTAATACCAGTCCATATAGATTGATGGATCCGCGGGAAGAAAATCTATTGATGAGCTCACAATTTATCATATTTTTAATACCTAGATTGTCATGTTTTGGTCTTTAAATGATATAATTTCATCACTTTACATTCATATTAGATTAAATATTACACTCAATGGATTTATTTGTGTTATAGGTTAATTTGGCAGAATTGAGGTTAATTTAGGGCCAAAGTATGCTATTTTGAAGCAGAGGTCTTCATGGAGACACACATCATTACGGGAGCATCAATCTTAAACTTTTATCAAGCATGAATCATGAAGTTTTAATATGAATTGGGTACAAATCAGATGGTGGGACATGAATGTAACAATTCAATTGAAGAAGGAATTCTATTTTTGGATGCTTCATAAGCAAGAAAAATTGTAAAATTTCAATGGAAGTTTAAGGAAAATTTTGGCAAAGATATGGAATATTTTGAGAACATGTTCAACATAAAAATTCTCTCCCATAAAATTATCTAACTAACAAAAAATGAATTACTTGATTCAGAGTTAATACGAGGAAGTTATGGTCAAAATACTATAGCTATCTCTAGAGAATTTTTTGAACGTAATGTGTGGTAATAGGTTTCATATTATGGAAGTTTTTGGCATATTTAGAGGATGATTCAGAGAAATTTGTCAACATAAAATTTTTATATCTTAAAATTATCTTTAAAATAAATCAAGAATAACATGATTTGGATATCATATGAGAAAGATATGATAAAAATATAAAAACATCTCATGGTGGATAGACTCTATGTGCGGAAATAAGACATTTTTAGCAATTGCGTATTGTATGCTCAAGATAACTTCGAAAATCCATGAGGAGGTGTAAGAGAACCCAAAATTGGGTAATTTAAAAGGTGATTTAATATATAAATAGGAGACTTAGAGAGAAGAAAGGAGTTAGCAACTCAGAGACATCAAAGCAAGCTTTTGGCAATGATCTTCCTCTCTCTTTTCTTTTCTATTCTTTAAGTTTTCATCATGGCCGGTGTGACTAAAATTTTATTTTTGGTTTAAAGAGATAGAAGCATTAGAATTAATATACAACATTTTGGCAATAGGCTTGATTCTCTATCCAAGCTTGTCAATGAGGTAAGTGTTTCTTCCCTTAAACAATAAATTATAAGTCTGACTTCTCTTGTTTGTCAATTGGGTGTAGGAAATATGCAGACAGCAAAAGCTTATGGCATTTGTTCAATAGTAGGATATCCAACTGATGCGTGCCCAACCTAGGATGGAGGGTTCATCCTAATTTCAGCTATGGGAACTCATAAGTAAATCAGCCTCTTGCTCAAAATTGCCTAAATTTTCAGTAGTATCAGTAGCCATACCCATTTAGACAACCACAGGGATAAACTTCTAACTCTGGTATGTCTTTGGGAGATATTGTTAAGTCTCTTGCCACTAACACTTTGCAATTTCAATAGGAGATGAAGGCTAGCATTTAGAATTTGGAGAATCAAATGAGTCAGATGGCAACAACAATCAATTAGTTAGAAGCACAAAATTCAAGGAAATTGCCTTCTCAAACAATGATGAATCCAAGAGAGAATGTGAGTGCAATTGTTTTGAGAAGTGGCAAACAGGTTGAAATTCTAGAAAACATGACTCCTACTCCAATGGAGAAAGCAAAGGAGAAAGATGTTGTTGTAGACAAGGACCTTCCTAAGGATAATGAAGTAGCCAAATGTAAGTTTTCACCTCTTTCTAAATATAAACCAGTACTACCTTTTCCTGAGGCTTTAGCAGAATCTAAAAAAAATGAGCGATATCAAGATCTATTTGAGACTTTTCGTAAATGTGAGGTAAACATTCCACTTTTTGATGTCATTAAACAAGTACCTCGTTATGCTAAATTCCTAAAAGAATTATGTACAACAAAGAGGAAACATAAACTTTAGAGATATGAGAAGGTAAGAGTAGGGGAGAATGTTTCTACAATCATTCAAAGAAAACTTCCTGCAAAGTGCAAAGATCCAAGTATGTTTACTATCCCTCGCATGATAGGTAACACTAGACTTGAAAAGGCCATGTTAGATTTAGGAGCTTCCATTAATGTTACATCATATTCTTTGTATGCTTCTTTAAAACTTGGACCTTTGAATAACACTAGTGTTATAATTCAATTGGCTGATAGATCTAATGCATATCCTAAAGGAGTAGTTGAGGATGTTCTTGTGCAAGTCAATCATTTAATCTTCCTTGCTGATTTTTATGTGCTGGATATAGAGAATGGTAATCAAACTGCTCCTATTCTAGTTGGAAGACTATTCCTAAAGACATCCAAGACCAAGATAGATGTTCATAGTGGCACACTTACCATGGAATTTGACAAAATTTTCAAGTTTAAATTTATGATGCCATGAAACATCCTGATGATGATGATTCTATTTACTCCATTGATGTGATTGATTCTTGTGTATAAGAAGTTTTTTAACTTGATGGAAAAATGAATTGGAAATTTCCATTAGTAAATATCTTGAGAAGGAGAATGAGGTGTTCCCTTTGAGTACTGATTTGTACGAAACTATTGCAGCACTAGATGACTTTCCAAAGTTATCAAAATCAAGTAATGATCCTTTCATTGAATTACCAGTTTCTAACAAAAGCCTTTTACCCTCTATTTTGGAGGCATCTACTCCACATTTAAAGCCTCTTCCTAGTCACCTCAATTATATGTTCCTTAAAGATGGAAAAACCTTACATGTGATCATCTCTAGTGAACTTAGTGCATTACAAGAAGAAAGGCTTGTGTAGGTTCTTAAGAAGCATAAGAGGGCTATTGTTTGGATAATGAAAGATATTAAAGGAATTGACCCATCTACATGCATGCTTCATTATTTTCAGTTTGTAATTCTCTAGATTGAAGAAAGAAGCAATGAGTCGAGCCAACGACTATAACCAAAAGCGCTACTTGGGAGGCAACCCAATGGGAGTTTGTGTTTCTTCTTCTTATTTTCTTCTTATTTCTACATTTATATTGTGGTTATGTTTGCATCTTCTTTGCATTGGACCTTACATTGGGGACAATGTAAGTTTTAAGTGTGGAGGAGGGAATTTAGGTTTAGATTGTGTTTTTGTTTTTGTGTTTGCTTTTATTTTTGAAAAAAAAACTTGAGAGAGAGTCAGTTTTACCCTTTGTTTTGGTGGCTTCTTATGATAGGTTGAGGATGTCATGATCAAGATTCAACTAAGCTTGAAAAGTTCATAACATGATTGAATAAGTAATCTTCCAATTTGCAATTGCTTGGTTTAGTTATTTTCCTTGAGAATGGTGATGACTAAATTTTATAGACAAAAGCTGGTGAGATTTTAAGCCTCTAGACTAACACACTCACATCAGTCTCACCCTTTTTCTTCATGAGAGATATTTTTCCATGGATTCGTTTCTCTTGAACTTGCCTTAATCTCTTTGAGATCACATTGATACATGCATGCATGAACATGACTATGGCCTTCTTTGTTATGAACTACATGAGCCAAATAGCCTACCTTTTGATTAATTTTGCCTCTTGTTGAGCCCCTTTGAGCTTTATAGACTTTTATTGTGAACTTATGTTACAAGCTTAAAACCCAAAAAGGTAATGTCTTTACCCAAGCCATAGAGCTAGTGGAGCATGGGTTATCATTGTGCTATGTATGGGTGTGCAAGAAATAAAGTGTGGGGGTTTCAAATTTTGTGGAATGACTATAATTGGTAAAATAAAACATGTTGTTCTTAAAAAAAAGTCAAAGTGAAAGAAAAAGAGAAAAGAAAAGAAAAAGAAAATATCATAATTCCAAGGGAAGGGGTATGTTTATACATCATGTATTCAAATGTGAAAGATGCTAAAGAAAACAAGTGATTGTACATGTCTTATATATTTGAGCTTGAGTTGATTTATTTGTGCTTCACTAGTTTCAGTGACTTTGAAGCTACATCTCCAAATATTTCTCACATTTACCCTAAACCCCATTACAAACCATGAAAAGTCTTTATGATTCATGATATGCATGTGATACCAATGATGAAGAATGAGAAGATATTCAAGCTTATGGTAGATCATTTTCATTGGAATGAATTTGAGTAGAACATATATCCTTCAAACACATGAGAGTAGAGTATTTATTTCTGTGAAGGTTCTACTTATTTATTTTAATCCATCTTCAAGAGAGAATGCTTACTGAATGATTGTAGGTTGTGTTAGAATGATTTATTCATGATATATTATGAGTTTTGAAAAGAATGGTAGTTCTTTGTTTATAAAAATTGTAACCTTGATATTCTTTTTGGGAGAGAGAAAAATTGAGTTTTGCTCAAGGATGAGCACAAGTGTGGGGGTATTTTATGAGCTCATAATTTATCATATTTTTAATACCTAGATTGTCATGTTTTGGTCTTTAAATGATATGATTTCATTGCTT
>JAYJMB010020501.1:0-41881 GCA_036873735.1 Pouteria campechiana
GCATTTTATTTCTTCCTCATTATTTACTATGCCTGATCTGACTTCTTGAGCGCGTCCATCAGCGGCCGCTCGAAACAATCATCGTAGCACCGTATTGTCTATTACTTCATTTGTTGTACTATAGAAGAGTTACTGTAGTATCGTTACTGTAGCAAATCACCATAATACTTCGTTTGTTGATTGTCTGCTACTTCTACTTCGTTTGATGGTTACTATAGCAAAATACTATAGCAATTTGCATGCTGCTTCGTTTGATGCTTCTACTTCGCCTGTAGGTTACTGTGGCCAAATACTATATCAATTTGCTTGCTGCTTTTGTTTAGTATGATGGTTTCCATAACACTTCCACTTCATCTATTGCCGTAGTAATTCCACTTTATCTGTCACTATAGCAGAACTACAACATTTTACTGTAGAAAAAGTACTATAGCAGTGAACCCACACTTAAAAATTTTTGCATTTTTTCCACGTTGTTAGCTTGACATTTTTCATCATATTTTTCATTGTAAATCATAATATAATTATCCATTTGAAATTTGCATAAGTTGTAAAGCATGGGTATGTACTTTAGAATCATGATTTTGTATCTATAAGCTCATTTAGGCACCCATATTTTTTCATTCAAAAATATAATTCTTTGAGGCACACTAGCATATGGTCCAATGCATGATAAACAAGGTAAAAAGTAATATGGACTAAGATAAATTTCCTTCTACACTTATATGCTTACACGGATGATATTTCAATAAAGCATGCATAATTCAAGCATATATTTCTGCATTTTAAGCTTCCTATACTAGAATTATCATTAGCATAAATTAAGTTTTAAGATAAGTTTTGTTGTCATCAAAGTTATACAATAATCCCAACATAGCCTTCTACCTTTCCATAGTTCATAAGAAGTTTTCTTTATAACTAGACAAATGTAAACACAATTGATTATATAATATGCAGTGTTTACAGCTTTAGCCCAAAATCTATGAGGAAGATATGCATCAATTAACATTGTTCTAGCCATTTCAACTAAAACTTTATTCTTTCTCTCAACTACTCCATTTTGTTGTGGAGTTTTAGGTATAGAAAAATTATGAATTATTCCAAGTTCATCACAGAAATCATTGAAATGAATATTATCAAATTCTCTACCGTGATCACTTCGTATTGAAAGAATTCATGTTCCACTTTCATTTTAAATTTTGTGATGATATTTTTTGAAAATCTCAAAATATTCATCTTTTCCACCTAAATATAGTACCCAAGTATATCTAAAAAAATCATCAATAATTACATACCTGTACTTTTTTTTACTTAAACTTCTTATTCATATAGGTCCGAAAAGATTCATATGCAATAACTCAAGAGGCTTTGACATAGAAATAACATTTTTTTATTTGAAAGAATCTTTTGTTTGTTTACCAAATTGGCATGCATCACATACATGATCCATATTGATCTTTATTTTTGGTAAGCCTTTTACAAGAATAAGTTTTATAAGCTTCTTAATTGTGTACATGTTGGTATGACCAAAATATTTTTGCCATATTAAAGCCTTATTGTCTATTGCAGATAGACACTTTACATTATCTGCACTAAGGTCCAAAGTGTACACATTTCTATTTCGTTTTCCACAACATATACTATTTCCTATATTATTGTAAATAATATATTTATTAGATTTAAATATAATTTAAAAACCTTTGTCACATAGTTGACTTATGTTTAAAAGGTTGTGTTTAAGACCTTCGATATAATACATATCTATAATGTCCATACCTAAAATACTTACTATTTGAATTCCCTTGATTATTCATTAATTGTTGTCTCCAAAAGTCACTTTACTTTTATACTTTAAAGACAAACTTTTGAACAAATACTTACTTCCTGTCATGTGATATAAACATCCACTGTCAAAAAAATCAGCTAGATTTTATTTTTGAAATCAAGCATATCTGAAAAAGAAAAAGTCAAGTCTTTGGTACTATATCTTGGGTCCATGTTTGTCAGGTAGGAAAATAGTTTATTTAGGCACCCAGATCAATTTTATTCCTTTGTTTTGTAATCTTTTTATTAAACAATTGTAAGCAACATGTCTAGATTTGTTGCATAAATAATAATGCTCCTTATGAAAGCTGAAAATATTTCTTCTGAAATCTATAATATAATTTTGACAATTTAAATAGTTGTTCTTCATCTAATTGGCCATATTTTTCAAGGAAGTACTATACAATTTCAACGTCTAGTTTTCATCCAACATCTTCTTTGAGTCATTTTTCGGAAGATCATTTTCAGATTTTAATTTTGAGTATTTATAAAAAAGAATATTAATTCTTAGTATAACTTCTTTTTGAATCTAAACTCCTTTTTTAACTTTATATATTTTTCAGTCTTCAACTTTGATTCATCAAGAAGTTCAATGTGTTCTTTTTGCAATTCAAACAAGAACTCATTATAACGTACCTCATCTGACGCATGACTTTCTTTATTTTCATCTTCATGTGCCATTAGACCAAATGACGCTCTTCACTTTTAGATTCAGAATCCACAGAATAGATGAGTCACTATCACACCAAGCTTCAAAATTTTGAGGTTTCTAGTTCTTCTTTCTATCCTTTTTTATTGATGGGCATACTCTCTTTAGATGTCTATTTCTGCCACAATTACGACATGTAAGTTCCTCTTCTTCCTTTTTGACTGAAGTTTAAGTTTTGAATTTTCCGTCACCTTTCTTAATTTGCACTCTTCAAGATGCTGAAAATCTATTATTCATTTTGTTATTTGTTTGAAGAAATTTTTTGAATCGACGAGTGAGCATAGCAATTTTCTCATTTTCTTCACATGCATTAAGATCAGATTGATCAGAATTAGCTTTTAGGCCTATAGATCTCTTACCTTTTGATTTGGTTTCATTCTTCTTGATGACATGCTCATGTGATAGTAGCGATCCCATCAAGCCATCAACTTTTAACTTTGAGATGTCTTTTGCTTATTTGATTTTCATCACTTTTGCAATCCAAGCTTTAGGTAAAGATCTGAGTATTTTCTGAACTTTTTCCTTCTTAGTAATCTCTATTCTAAGACCTTTCAAAGCATTGATGATCTTGGTAAACCTATGATTCATCTCACTAATGGATTCATTTGGAAGCATTGTAAATAGTTCATAATCATGCATTAAAAGATTTATTCTTGTCTCTTTTACTAGGGATATGCCTTCATGGGTAACTTAAAGTTTCTCCCATATATCTTTTACAATTTTACAAGTTGACACCTGTTCAAATTCAGCTTGAAATATAGCATAATATAACAAGTTTTTAACTTGTTCGTTTGCTGATCTTTTCTCTTTCTGTTCTGCAGTCCAAGTACTTGTTTTTCAACTGGTGTTGTAAAGCCATCTTTAATTATGCACCATGCAAATATGTTATAATTTGCATTCTTAATTTTCATAGAGCATAATTATCTCTAGTTAGATATGAAGGTTTATTTATAGATAATCCCTTTGGAAAACTATTTGATCGAAATGCAAATCCATTGCTTCCATTTGTCATTGCCACTTTTATTTGTACTTGATGTAGCCATAGAAGATCACTTTGAATAATACAAAGATAACTCTGATACCACTTGTTGGTCCTATCATATAGACAAATTAATGCAATCTTATAGAAGCGAATGAATGTACTATAAAGATAATGATTCATGAATTAAGAATATAAATGTTATAGTAGTTCAGCAGTCCCTACCTACTCTACTCTCCAAGTCACAATCACAGACTTGGATTTCACTAGTCAACTTAGTCCCAAAGTTATAGTGGTACAGATACTCTGATTTCTGGACTTCTACTTCCAGGTAACAATATAGATGAATCACTTACACAACCTGTAATGATTCAACTATCTCTTGGTTTACAACCCAAACCAAAGCACAATCAAATATAATAATGAAAGGCTTACAAGTAATTAATATCTCAGATGAACTTTAGTACTTTTGATGTCCAAGTTTCATTCACCTACAAAACAAAAGTTAAAATCTCTTTATAATTTTGATTTCTTAATTTTCTCTTGATCACACTACAAGATTTTTCTTCTCTATTTTTCCATACATTTTCTTTAACTCATCTCCCATTAATATAAATATTTAACTACTAGGAGATAAACTCTCAAAGGAGGTTAAAGAAAATTATCAAACTACTTCATTTTTGGATC
The DNA here is from genome assembly GCA_036873735.1 of Pouteria campechiana. NCBI lineage: Eukaryota > Viridiplantae > Streptophyta > Magnoliopsida > Ericales > Sapotaceae > Pouteria > Pouteria campechiana. The sequence goes on from JAYJMB010020501.1 coordinate 4,197, forward strand.
TTTGTAACTGCTTGCGATGGTGCTAAAACCATCAACATTTTACTCAAAAAATTATTGACGTTTTATGATAAATCGTTGATGTTTTCCTTCATAGAAAGTCTAACTTCCCTGAATATGTCTCTAACTCCTAATCCATTGAGATTCATCAAAAGCCAACTTCGCCTGATTTGAATCTGTGAAGGTTCACCAATTGCCAACTTCTTTGGATATGTCCTTGATACAAATTTGTCGAGGTTACTGAATAAAACATTGACGGATTTCTTCACTTAACATCTTCCATCCTTAACCTATTTTTAGAAATTTGTTTACAATCTATCCATCATTTCAAACAACCTTATTACATGCCTTTCATTATATTAACATCAATCCACTCTACATCAAATATATGTTACATCATCAAACCACATAGTAAAGTATATTTCATACAAGTTTGTTTATTATTAAAATAGAAAACATAAATCAAAGACCTTGTAGTCATGCTTGATTCTCCCAATTGAAATCATGGTTAGGTGCTTTCAATTACAACCCGCATAACCCAACATCTCCAACCATTGTATTCCCAACACCATGTCTAGTCTTGCTAATAGAAAAGAGTAAAAAGTAAGAGAGAATGGAATGCCTTGTATATTTATCGGTACCTTTTCAAATCACCCTTGACACAAGACTCGTTCTCCATTCTCGACATGGACTATGAAGGACTTCGTAGGAACCACTGGAAGTTGCAATGTTCTAGCCACTCTGTTGCTCAAAAAATTATGTAGATTTAGCATTGATTAACACCATTAGTGGATGGGATTTGATGGTGGCAGCTACTCATATTGTTCGTGGAGATGCCCATCTTGTTAAAGCATGTATAGAAACTTTAAGTTCATCTTCTCTATCACCTTCTATTTTTGCCTCTTCTTCTTAATCCTGAACATTATCGTGGCCTTCGATGAGTATCTATCTAGATCCCTGGCATTTATGGCCCACTATGAATTATTTGTTGCAGTTGAAACATTGCCCTTGAGCTCATCATTTTTGCATCTCTTACCAGCCCAATTGTTTAGGAGCTATCGCTTTTCTTTGATTGATCAGAGTGATGGTTATTGGAGGGAGATTTTGTGGGATTGGGTGAGAAAACCTCCTTTGTCATATAAGTTGTTCATCTCTAGTCTTAGCTAAACTGATGGCCTCTTTTAATATTTTTGGCTTGAACATTTGTATCCCATCGGCTATCTTCGGTTTTAATCCACCCATGAAAGTTTCAATGAGAGCCTTTTGAGTCCACCCATGTACCAGATTGCCCAATTTCTCAAATTCTCTTTGATAATCCCAAAGAGAACCACTTTGATTTATATGTGAGAGAGCCTTGTCAAAGTCTTCTCCATCTGTTGGATCTAACAGTGCCCACAACTCATTGAAAAACATAGTCTAGGCCACGGTTCAATTTTCATTCTTATATGTCCAATTCAACCATTACACCACTGGTTTGCTTCACCTTCCATGTGGAAAGCTGCCAAGCTCACCTTTTGCTCTTCAGGAGTTCTTTGAAATTCAAAGAACTGTGCTACTCTCTTGAACCACTCTATGGGATCATTCCTTGCAAATCTCAGAAACTCAATTTTGGTTTGAAAAGTGGGTATGTTCAGATGAGAACTTTCTATTTTGTTATGTTGGCATTGATACGTGTGTCCTCGTTTCATCGAGTGCAAAGACTGAGTTTCTGTTGAGGAGAGAACAACATCAGATAAAGCCTTCAAAGACTCCTCCAACTATTGCATATGATTGTTCATTCCGAGTCCAAGTCGCAGCACCTCATCCCTCAAGCCTCCCACTCCCTGCTCTAACATTTCAATATGTTCTTTGTTGGTTGTCATTATAGCTCTAATACCAATGATAGGTCCTAGTCAGATTATAATGAAAAACACTCAGTAAACTTGACTTGGGTAAAAGACAACCACAAGTTTGAATAAAATTCTTGATGTCCATCTTCTTCTCCAAATAAACTCTTTAAATAGAGTTTCATTACATCAACTAAATAGCTAAATTGACTCCTAGACTTCAGCTAGCCAAAATCACGACTTAGCTATTATTTTGAAGATGGCTAACCACCTATGGCTATGACCAAGCAATAAAATATTTGAAATAATAAATTAAAAAATAATAATTAATCATAAGCGAAAAACTTGGGATTTTTCTTGGGAATACTTGAGGATCTTCTTAGTGTATCATTCAAGCTTTGTAGGCTTGTTGAAACTCGGAGTTGTTGACGATGAGCAAGCTTCAAGGTTTTAGGTGGTTGATAGTGAGAATTAGCTGTGACATTTAGCCTCTTAGATGGATGGCTTTGATCAACCATTAGATAATCAAATGTCAGCGACAATGGTCGAGCAGTGGAGGCAACTCTAAGGTCTCTAAACTAAGGTTTTAAGTAAGGATTCTAGCCTTAAGGGTATGTTGAGTATTTGGGATGAAATACTAATGGCATGGGTATATCTATAATTTATATTAAATCTTATGGTGTTATTTAAAATTTTTAAAACTAATGGATATACTTACAACTTTACAAGGGTAATTAGTTAATTTACCTGAGTATACCATGTATTTGCTACACAAACATTTGGTTGAAATTTTATTAGTTAGATAAGTCTTGTAATTCATCAAAGTAAGAAGGGCCAATTTCAAATATGGTAATATATTTTAGTCAAATATGATATGTAGTGAATTTTCATGATCACATACAAATATCTTATTTTACTCAATTATACAAATATCTAATATGATCACATACTTCGTCAGCATTATTCAAATATGATATGTCGTAAATTTTCATGGTCATATTTAAAATTGAAATAAAATGTGTAGCCATATTTAAATAAATTTATATAAAAGGGAAAATTTTGACTAATTTTTATTTTATAAAAAAATGATGGGTTGCATGTATTTAAAATTTCAAATCACCTAGATGATATTTGATATGTGGATACCATTGTCATGTGTTAATAGGAAAAAAATTCCATTCTAAAGTTTCATTAATTTTTATTTAAATGATAAAATTAGGTGATAATTATCAATTATAAATACAATTTTCTCTTATTGAAGGTGGTCATGAGTTAATATTTACCAATAAAGTAAATATTACTCAAAAAATTATTATCTAATGGTTGAAATGGAGGTGACATAGATAAGTCAGTAATTTTAAATAATAATAAATAGTAATAGAATAATAGATAAGAAAAAATATTTTAAAATAAATTTTATAAATAGAGATTTTAAATGAGCAATTAAATTTGTTTTTATTATATTATAATAGAATAAGCATATTTAATCTATACATTATGTATTCATCATTATTTAAAGGAAGATGCTAATTAGTTATAATAACTCACATTATTTAAGTTTAAGAGCATGAGATATTATGAATAAAAAAAACCAATTTATTTAATAATAAAAAATCATCTAAATTTAGAGTTTAAACAATATAAAAATAACAACTTACAAAGTTTTATTTAGTTTCATATACTGAATCATCTAATTTATATAATATTTTTTTTAGTAAAGAAGTGAATCATGCTTAAAATATGATTGTTTTCAAATATGGCAACACTGTGTTACTTAAATTTCAAACATTACCACATAGTTTTGTAAATATCTTATATGATCACATACTTTATAAGTATGAAACTGCATGGTCATATTTGAAATGATGACTAAAATATATGGTTATATTTGAAATGATGTAATTCACATTAATAAACTCTCATGACTCCACATGGTGAGTATATGTACTTGAATACATTAACTAATTTCCATACTTACAATATCAATACAACTATACAGTTATATTTGAAAAAGCCCAATAATGTATAAAAACTAAGACTCCCCATTTCTACTACATGATGTTTACATATTTCACTAATATTATATTTTCTCCATTATTATTTATATTTTTAGTAATGATTCATTCAATTTATATAAAAAAGCCCACCAATTTTATTGTTATTCATCTTTTAATCTTTTAACTAACATCACCTCATTCTCACTCATCCTTTTTCTAATCAACAACATCCCTTTTCCATTTCCTTACGTACCTTTTCCATTTCCAAACACAATAACTACATTCGCCTAGCAGCTTCTGATTGGACGGTTAGTAAGTTTGGACCATCAATCCTTTGTCATAGTCTATCCAAATTGTTCCTCATAACTTGGATGGCCTGATAAATGAAACATGGCCCAGTGGCTGAAATGAACAGCTACCGATGTGACTTGGGTTTAACCAGAATCCAATTGATCCAATCCAATTTTTGTTGAGGATGGATTGATATATTTTGCGATTTGAGTTGAAAATGTTAACTCTGCTTAATTTAAAAATAAGACTGAGTTAGGTTATAGTATTAGAAATTTGACCCAAAATTTAACTCAAATTTCTAGAATCTTAGCTACAAATATATATATATATATAGAATAAATGCAATTGTTAATATTCTTATACAAATGTTAGCCTATAAGACAACGATAGATGGTTACAATAAGTACATGTATAAGCGTTTATATATGGTTCTGTAATTAAAATTTTAGAAGTTTTTTATGTTATAGTTAAGTACAATCTAATATAAAATTACAATAATTGGTTTAAATGAAATAAATTTAAAGTATATATTTAAAAATAATTTGAATATTAACTCGACTTGGTAATCTAATGACAACCCGAACTCTGAAAGTTTGGATTAGGGTTGAGTGGAATGGTGTTAAAAGCTAATCCAAACCGAGTTGCACCCACCCAATAACCATTTTGGGTTATTTTCACGGCAAACGCCATATTTTTTAAACACCATATTTTCATTATAATTTTAAGACGAAGACAACCTTTTTTTTTTTTTTTTAATCAGAAATCCGCCAATCTTGTTCTCTAATCCTGACTACACGACAAGCTTCAATTACAAAAAAATGGCTACTTCCTCACTAAGTATATATGCCAAACATGTTCACCAACTATAATTTTTCTCACCACCGGAATGCTTGTTGCAGTTCAGCCATATAATGCAATCCATAGGATACTTAAATAGTCAATTTGGATATGTGTTGAGAGAGCCATCGGCCACTAGGCCTATGTGCCATATCCATCAGCAAGATCCCAACATATGGCCAGAACTCAAAAGGCACGGCAGCAAGTCTAAAATATCAAATAAGGGTGTGGGCAAGAAATAGCCAAGAATTCGTAATCATCCCTTTGACGATACTTCACAAGCATTCGAATTGGGAACGTGTGTCATGCCTCAGAGATGGGTGAATTTAAAATCCAAAATCACTCCTAAGATTTTAATGGCAAAACCATGAGGCCCTGTAGGTCGAAGCAGACAATACCCAGGGTGCATGAGCTGAGGCACGATAGAATGAGCGGTAGAAGAGATCCTTAATTATAAATCTATTCACCCCTCAAGCGAGGCACTTTCTGGAACAAGATTTTAAAGCCTAATGAACTATGGCAGATAATACTTCACAAATATTGAGCTAGGCTAGGCATCACAAATTAAAATTGGTTGATCCACAAACAAGCATGTTGTTGTTGTTTTTATTGCACAATCCATGGCTGGGAGTGAAATCGATGATTCACCTTCATTCTCATTCTAGTATCAGTCCCTTTGCAAGTACCAACTTCAAAGTCTCTAGATCAACATTTCTCGTCCCTGTGCCAAATATTATTAAATTGCATTCTTGTTTGCAACTTCATATGATTACAGAAGCTTCATCTCTTCCAACTAACTCCATTTTGTGAAATAAATATACGTCAATGTACAGCATTGTATCTGGCCTGTTTGGATACGTGTAATGGAAAAATTACACAAGGGGACAAATATTACACGAAAAGACATTAATCCACATTTTAGTCCTTAAACAAACAATGTAAACACCCAGTTAATTCTATCTTTTTCATAATTGGGGTTATCGATTTTGTAAATGCAATCCTCTCTTTTCCACAATCTAGCCTTTCTTTTTCACAATCAAACTTTTATTTCTCCCAATCATCATGTTCATGCCACTTTGCTTTTGTTATATTCCTCCATTTTGCCTTTATCCCATCACCTCCATTACATCATTCCAGCTCCTTCTGATGATATTTTCGTCTATCACCTGTGTAAAAACTACACTAACCCTATAAACAAACAATAATTCACACGGAAAAACAACAATAGCAAGAAAAGATGTTAAAAGATATTTTTATGGTTGGAAGGATGCAGCTTATATAGTACCAGATACCTAGAACAATTTGCATGATTGGAACCCACATGGTAAGACTAAGAATGCAGTTTCCCTAGACCAGACAGTTGGGCACCTTTGACAAAAAGAAAACTTTTGATTCTGCAGCATAGGCATTGTCGCCTCTGAAGTTCCATGACAAAGGAATAGGTGGTGTTTGGTTTCAAGGTAAAAGAGATGTAAAAGCAGCAGAAAAGTAAAAAAAGTATAAAAGAAGGGTTGATGATAATGTTAGTAACATAGTAGTGATGTCAGTAATAAACGAATAAAGACAAAATGATAGGCTTTTTTGGGAAAAAAAAGAAAGATAATGATGTGAAAAAAGTAGGGTAGTTATGAATTATTAAGGACAGTTAAATGTCACCTTAATAAAGGAAAGGGTGAGAAGGGGCTTTTGGTTCCCTTTTAACATAAAAGGGGGCTTTTAGTTTTACCCCCTTTTTAGTTCAAAATTAGAATTTCCATTTGCATCCGAATGGGGCCTATTTTTGGAAACCTTCCATGTATTATAAATACTGAAATAATCATATATGATTAGAACTGCAGTTCATCCATACCATAAGTTCCCATGCATCCAAGGATGCTTTAAACAACAAGCTCGAAACAATCCATAAATGTGTCATTGAGAACATATCCAAATAATTTTAGGTGTCCAAAGACGAAAGATACAAATTAAAATTAACCAGACATTCTAAAACAATCATATATGACAAGGCTGACAGAGAAGGGAGAAGAATAAATCAAACAGTATAAGAAATAAAGCAGCATGCAGTAGAAGAATTCACAATTATCAAGGCAACTGATACTTAAAGCTTCTATAGAAGATACTTCTGATGCATTATTTGCTTTTGAGTTCCACAAAACATTTATTGGAATCTTTTACTAAATGAGTTTCAGACACAACATTTTCGCTAAGAGTCTGCAAAACGAATGCAAACCCTTCGCTGGATGGGAGTCCGACAAGAAGGGCAATCCTTCATTCCTTGTTTCTCATGAAGGTCATTGCATTTTATGCAAACAACTTGGTGAGCACAGGGGAGGAAGACGACAAACATCTCCTCAGTCAAGCACATCACACATTCCCGCTCACGCCGTGCATCTCCAAATCCAGAGTCCTGGAAATACATCATTTCAGAAAGCCAGTGCATCTTGGTCATATTGAGAGCATGGCTACTTACAGCATTCGTGAGGCAGGAAGCATAACTGACCTCCACACCCTGCTGTAAGGCTGCTATTTTGGAAGAGCCAGCCTTCAATCTTAATTGTGAAATCTCAATCTCAAGCCTGCCTATGTCATTTCTATATCTTTGAAGATCAGGTTCTGCTTCTAATCTTATTGCATCTTCCTTTGATTTTGCTGAAGCTTCAATTCTTTCTCTTTCTTTTCTTTCAGAGTTTGCTTGACTTTGGGCTTCTTCCTTCACTTTCTCTTCCTGTCTCCACCTTGCCTGTAATTTCATAAAGAGAAAACAACAAAGGAGTCAAATGAAATGAAATTTGGCATTTGAACCACCACTCCAAAGCGGGAAAAATAAAGATTCAACATAAATCAATATTCAGTGAAAGCGATGTGGGGTTAGATTAAATAAAAATTCAAGTACCTCACTCCAAATGTGCAAATATGACGATGGATTGAGATTTGGCTACTGCTTATGGTGCCCATCTCATGTTTGCTTGGCCAAATTAGCTTTGAGGGGACACCAGGTTGGAGCATCCTGACGTTTTACCACTTTTACAGCAGTAGTAAGCAGTCTAGCTTACCTAGATCAGATGATAGGGCTAACAGCTTGCTTAAGAAAGGCCAATGTCTAACACGTGCCATGTTATCACACATGAGTTTTCTAGATGTCACCATTGACCATTCACAAAGCACAAATGTAACAAGTGATGTACTACAAATCCATATACACAGATCCCAGCATCAAATCTCTTACCTCAATTAGATCATGGTGCTCTTTGGACTGCTCTAACTGTTGCTGCAGCTGAGAAAACTTGCGCTTTTCAGTCACCAGCTCCTCCTGAAACAAGGTTTTCAGCCTCTCCCATGATTTAAATTTCTTCAACATCTTCTTTTCCCTCCTCGAAACCTCCTGGCAGCTTGCAGCTGATTCTGTAGCTCGCAATTTTGCCACCTCCATCTCCTGCCTCAACTCAGAATTCTCCACCTCAAGCCTCCTAACTGTGGCACTTGCCCGATCAACCTGCCCACTGGCTTTGCACAATGCATTCTCCATCTCTGAGAGCTTCTTAATGGTGCTCTCTTCCAAAGTCTGCTTCTCTTTCCTTAGGCGTGCAACTTCCTCTTTCTCCTGCCTCAGCGCTTTAAGCTCCTCTTTGTCCTTGCTCAGCCTGCGGGCAGCCTGCATCACTTTCTGTTGGGCCCATTCTGTCCACTCTTGCATTTGATTCTGTAGCTCCCGCACCTGGGAAAGCAGCTTTAGCACCATCTCGTCCTTATCATGTGGGCCCCCCTGCCCAAAGATCCTATCGGATGATAGCTCAGTATCAGCATAGCTGACAGCCATCAACGAATTGCCATCAGGCATGCAAGTGCTACTGTTTTTTGAATGCAGAGATAGAGAGAGGTCAGTACCAGCTACAGACAATGCAGATGTCTTACTTGCTGCTTTGGTGGTGAAACTTGGATCAGCAGTGGATCCCACATTAACAGAAGCATTAGTTCTTACACCCATTTCAGGTGCACCCATTCCAACTGCCTTGCTTATTTTCAAGGAAGCACTCTTCAAATTCGAAATGGCTGCATCTGACACAGGTCTGCATTTCTTGTCCATGAAAAAACTGCTAAATCCATTCAGTTTGCCAGATTTCAATGCTCCTTTAGATCCATACGCTCTGTAGTTCTTCTCCAGATGAAGTGATTTTTGTCGGAGGATAGAATCCCTCCTAGAAACATTCACATGGCCTTTTCTACCACTCCCCATTTTATCATCATTGCCAGACATTCGTGATGCAGATGATCCCAGAACACGCTCCTCAATAAAAGATGAGGATTCCTCCATGCGATCACCTGGGGAAAAAGTGTTCTCCTTCTCTGGACTATCCATATTTCCAAATCCAGAGAACTTAGAAAATGGTAAATGTGGGCTTCCAGCAAGAGGTGAATTCAGTTTATTAGGTTTATTATTTCCTGAGGTAGACAATTCAGGTCCAATTGGAATAGACCCAAGACTTTCTGATTTCCTCAGTGAATCATTTGAAACGGATGAACTCCCCGTGGGCTCAGCACTCCTGAAATTACCCAACAGATCACCATCCAAGGCACAAGCATGTGACATGTTCATGTCACAGATTAGCAAGCACCACATTGCATCGCCCATGCTGAAGACTGGCCTGACCTCCCTAAGCACACATACCATCTCTGCCAATATGTACTTCTCCAACTGCTCCAAATCCTCAAAAATTCGATCCTTGAAAGAATCTAGCTCTTGCCCAGTCCCCAAAACCACCAGTGCATTATCAACAATATTGGATACAGTATCCTTGCATCCGTAATAAAGCCCAGACCTCAACACAGCCTTCATAGCCACATCCTCACCATAACCATAAAATGCAATCTTTCTTATCGCACTCTTATAGATTGTATCCAAATTGCTCAAGACAAGCTCTTCTAGCTGGGTCTCTGTAATGTCACTCCAATATGCATCTCTGTACTCCTCTGCTTTGACACCCTCTCTAGGCCGCTCAGACCTGAAATCCAATGCCAATGCATGCTCGGATTTCAGCCCTTCCAGTTGGTCTTGGTGAAGACCACACAAGTCGCAGACTGACTGTTCATCAGGGACAAGGCCATGTTGTGCTTTCTCAAGCTCGTTAGCCATGCATTCGGGCAGTGACAGAGAGAGCTTATCAGCTTCCCCGAGAGGTGTATCAGAATGGAACTTTCTCTTATTCCTACTTCCTTTGTCTTGCACTGAAATTGAAGTGGGCAATTGGCTACTGCCTCTAGCAACCACTGCTGCCATTTAATTTTTCACTGGAAATTTTCGATCCCAAATCTATAATTTGACAATGCACCACAGAAATGACAATATAAGATCCAAAAAATGAATAAAATCAAGACAAAAAAATACCGAGGAACCTAAAATGAATACAAAAATTATGTAAAACATCAAAATTCATTGGTCCACCATCTTCACCGAAGAACAATACCTTCAGAACGCTTAATTCAGCCACCAAGATCGTTTTCCTGCATCAAAAAACTCCAGTCATCAATAATAAAACCTTCCAAATCAGAAAAAAAATAAGCAAATAAAATAAATATAACAGAAAATTACATAAAATGCATGCATCGCTAAAATTCAAAACAAAAACCAAGGAAATTCGAGAAAATATGTAAAAAAAAAAAAAATTCAAATTAAGAAACGAAAAGAAATCCAGATGCCATTTTTCGATTCCAAAAATCGAATATAATTCCGGAAAAAAAAAAGATCAGACTTGAGTCGCGATCGATCTTAGCACACCTATTTATAGCTCCTGATCATGGAGATTGATGAAAAAGTCATGATTCAGGTTAAAACTGAAAATCGAGAATTTCACACCCAAACGACCGCGCTGTCCGTCTCCCTCTCCCTCTGTCTCTCCATCTGGGTTGGGATTTCGTCCTGCCTTTAACCACTAAAGTAACCATGGTTAGCTATTTACGCCTTGCCAGAGGTAACCGTGGTTAAATGCTCGAGAGCCACGACATCGCTCCCCCATCCTGCCGAGCCATACAAATGTGCTCAGATGCTGCACGTCCGTGGCCTTGGATATGAGGTTTTGCAAAATAAACTCTCAAATTTGCCTAATTTGTAAAATAATTTTTAATGTTTAAATATTTGCATCATATACCCTTTAAATTTTAAAATTTTAGGTGCTTTTAAATATATAATGAATGGAGTATAATTTTGTGCAAAGTTTTAGAAAACAATTAAACTATATTTAAGGTATTTTATATCTAAAATTCATGTCGTATATTTTATTTTACAGAATTTGTTTTACAACATTATGAAACTACCAGAATTTAATCTATAAATATCCAAACAACAAAATTTATTTTGTAATTAGGCAAAATTAGAAGATCTATTTTATAAAAACCTCCTTGCATATCATTTATCAGAATTAGACATGAACGCATCTCATCCGTTTGGGTAAGAAAAGAGGATAGGATAATAAAGAGTTAAATGGGGTGCATGATTGATTGTATTTACATGCAAATAAACAATTCATAAAAATTAAAAACCCATTATTTTCTGTGACATGACGATGCTTACTTATTTTATTAATCTTATATTTTCTTCATTATTATTTATTTTTTTAGTTATCATTGACTAAAATTATATACAAAAAGACCATGAATTTTTTTTTTTTATCATTGTTCATCTTTTAATCTTTTAACTATCGTCACCTCGTTTTTACTTGTCGTTGTTCACGGCTTCTGATTGGATGGCTAATAAGGTTGGATCATCAATCTCCTGTCATAGTTTATCCAAATTGTTCTCCATAAGTTGTATGGCCTGGATTGGATGGCTTTTATAACTTCTACTGAATATTTTAAGCACATATTTTTGTTGTTATTATTATTCTTATACAAGTGTTAGTTAATAAGACAACAATAGATGGTTACGATAAATACATGCATAACTGTTTATACGTTGTATTGTAATTAAACTTTTAATTTTTTTTATGTAGTCAGGTACAATCTAATTTAAAATTACAATAACTTGTTTAAATAAAATAAATTTAAAGTACACATTTTAAATAAACTGAATATTAGCTCGATTTGCTAATCTAAAGGCAACCCAAAATTATTGACGTTGAATGGGGGTTGAGTTGAGGAATAAAGTTAAAAGTCAGAGCTGGATGCGATTGACTTGAACGTTTGTCTTGACAAGATAACATACATAGGAAAGGTAGTTGCTGTTCAAGGACTTGAAAGAGTTGGCGTACTGTTTACACAGGGATAGCCTGATGGAAAGCTTAAGCTGGAATGAATTTGACAGAAACACTGTTAACACAATGGCGTTCGTCGGTAGGTGTCGGAAATCCTTCGCCTTTGAATACATGACCCAAGTGGCCACCGCAAGCTGTGCATGTAATTTCAGTCCTCCTTCCATCTGGATCAGGCTGAAAATGAGAAATGCATACATCTTGTCAGAAACCAAGGCCATGCCCCCTCTGAAAATACAGCCGAAAGTGACTTCAGATCATACTAGCAAACAGTACTAAATAATGATTATGGGTGCATTCAGTTGCAGCAGACAACAAGAAATTAGGTTGATTGAATCAAGAATTATCACTATTGAAGATGTGTTTAGATCCCAAGAACTTAGTATAATGGTTCTAAGCAGGTCCTGAGTTCAAATCCTAAAATGAGTGCTTGTTTGATATGTAAGCCACCATGAACATTTGATGACGGAGCTAACAAACTGTGAGTTCAGTTGCAGTCCAAACAAATACAATACAATGATCCAGCTTGACGTAGGGTTAAAGACCTTGCAAGTTATCCCAACACTAAGAAATCAAATTTGCCATCGCCCATCAGGTTCTCAAGCTTTTATAAGGTTTAATCACTTTAGAAATCATGAAATTTCATAATTTCAAAAGCAGACACAAGGACCCCTAATTGCAGTTTTGCAACCTTAAATGGTAAAATTTTTATCACTTGAAGAAAACTATAACAAGAACCAAACTTATATGGTGTGCATTAAGAAGATTTTAATTCTATAATGAAACCCTGATGCAATTCATTTCCAAGTGGCAAGCAAAAGGATCTAAGAAAATATTGGGAAAACATAATCAAGCAAGAAAGAAGCATACACTGAAGGTTATTGCCCCAGGAAGACCCTCAAAGAAAGCAGGCCATCCACACCCTGAGTTGAATTTAGTAGTAGATCTATACAAAGGAGTGCCACAACCTGCACAATTGTATACACCCTCTGCAAAGAACTTGTCATATTCTCCAGTGCCCCTTGGCCTGTAAATTATCATCACTAGCATTATGATACAATCTCTAATTAAATACGAGGACCCAAAAGTCTGACATCACATGAATAGAACATTTTGAACCACTCTGTTTGGTTTGATGTAAAACAGATGAAGGAAAAAGTAGGATCTGTAAGAAACGAGTAAGGGGGAAGCAATGATATGAACTAGCTAAGAAATGATGTCTATAAAGCAATGATATGAACTAGCTAAGAAATGATGTCTAAAGCAATGATATGAACTAGCTAAGAAATGATGTCTATAAAGCAATGATATGAACTAGCTAAGAAATGGTGTCTATAAAGCAATGATATGAACTAGCTAAGAAATGGTGTCTATAAATTGAATAAAGATAAAATAAATAAGTTTTTCTGGAAAAGATATAGGTAATGATGAAGAAAAAGTAAAATTTTATAGTATTTAGAGGTACATAAATGTAATGCTTTTATACCTCTTTCACATTCCTAAGGTTTTTACATGCCTTTTATGCTAAGTGTGTGTATGGTAAGATGTAAACGAGATGTAAAACAGAATGTAAAAGTGGAATCTCTAAAAGAAGTGTTAAAAAGGAGATGATGATGATGTAAGTACAATGTGAGTGATGTCACTCATAAGGTGAATAAAGATAAAACAGATGGGCTTCCTTAAAAAAATATAAATAATGATAGAAAAATGGAGGGATATTATTAAATGTCAAATTGACTAAAAGGGAGTGAAAAAAGTGGCTTTTACACTCTTTTCATATTTTTGGATATTTTACAACCCATTTACTGTAAACCAAACACACAAGAGCGTGTTTTAATGCAAAAGTCAATGGATGTAAAAGAGGTGCAAAAGCAACTTTTTACATGCACCTTCATTTTAATGTGATATCTAACTACTTATAACAGCTCCACTTTTTCTACATCATTGCCATTTTTTTTTTCAAAAAAGTTTATGTATTTCATCTTTATTTACTTTAAAATTGACATCACTTCTATGATTAACATCATCATTTCCTCTTTTACAACTCTTTCACAAATTTCAGTTTTTCCTCCCCATTTGCATCACTTTTATATCAAGTTGTTTGGTTCAACATAAAAGAGGTGCAAAAGTCACTCTTTAACACCACTTTTATCTCATGTGATACTAAATTATCTATAATCCTACTTTTTGCACATCATTACCTATATTTTTTCCAAACAAGCCTATATATTTTGTCTGTACTAACTTAATGACTGATAACATTCTTTATGTTACTTATTCATCATCTCTTCTTTTATACATCTTTTAAAGATTTCATCCCCCATCTCTTCTACATCAAACCAAACAAACCTGCTTACAGAAAACACATTAGTTTGCATCAAAGATTCTAAAGGACGGAAGGCTATGATAAAGAGGCAATGAGATAGGGTTGATGGGTCACAGTGTAGAACAAAGGATATATCCATTGATGGTGGAGCAAGATTCCATCTCCAAACCCAAGTAACTAGGATAAAGTGTTGATGGCGAGGAGATGGCCCCTCATCATATATTAGCACATTAAAAGCACCTATCTTCATGTAATACCTATAGGTACTCAGGTATATTTTCCTCAAATGGCTCTACTCCTCACCATATCCTTTTGTGCCTAGCTACTCAGCCATCTTGGCACCCTTATTTCAGGCATGTTTATGAATATGCTTTTCCCTTATTGATCACCATCCACCCTCAGAAAGTATGGCTGGTCATCTGACTGACTAAAAGATGAAATTCCAAGGCCATATGTGGCCTGTCCAAGAGAAAATCACAATGACAATCACACTAGTTGATGAAGCACCATTCTTGTTTAACTATTTGAATAGTTGTTTCCTAAAATTGCTTTGAAAGGGAAAGCACAATTTCCTAAGATCTCCAATCACCAGAATTACTTTACCATTGACTATGTCAATTTAAGACTATTCCTCTTGATGGATCTTTCAATCTTTCCCTAGAAACGCCCTTGTGAAAGGGCTGGCCAAATTCTTATAAGATTTAGATAATTAATGGTGATTAACTTATAATCCAGCAACTGCCTCATTTAGTTGTGCTTTAACCACACTTTTTAAGACTTTCCATTGTAATGCTTGCTTTAAGTAATAGTAATAGCAACATTACAAGCACAACAAATTAAAACATGAGGCATAGGCTTTTCTCTTAAAGGAAATTTTCTTGAAAAATTCTTAATCTGCTCAGCTTCTTCTTTAGCTAGACCTAGAGCAATGCTTCCATGGAATTTGTCATAAAAGTTTCAAGATATGGCTCCCCCACTCACTGTGAACAGGTACTTGTGGATAAAAAAATCCTCTTCGGAATTCTGATCAGCGTCACAAAAGCCTTCCAAAGCAGCAAAATAGCTAGGAAAATGTAAGGGAAATTTTTATATTGGCCAAAAAGTTTTCCTAACAATTGCATATCAACTACTACTGTTTCATCTATAGCATATAAACCACAAGTTTTAACAGTAATTGCATGTAAGCCATAATTGTAAATGTTTGATAAAAGGCTATTGGTAATTTTTTTATGACAAAAATGACATTTTTAGATTAAAAATTTAACCATCAATCACTGCCACCTTCATCCATTTTTGCTGATTCATTCCTTTCATTGCATGGATCAGCCACTTTCCGGAAGCTGCTAACCACAATATTGCTCACAATATTTCTAACCCATGGGAAGGTGAGAATGGATAGAGATGTACTGTAGCAGTACTGCTTGATTTGTAAGTCTTAATCAGGATCATTCATCTCTTGCACCCAGCCAGTAACAACCTAGTTGCCTTATGGGGGATGTTGTCTAGTTTATTTCCTGTGCTGTTCAACTTTGTAGGAATTAAATAAGGAGGTATTATTCAGTGGCAATTCTCCCAGAGCGCAATGGTACACAGACATGCTGCCTCAGATGTGTGCTAGATTGGTCTGTCGCATTGTTAACAATCCAAGTAATTAAAAAACATAACCAGTGATTAGTAGATGATTATTTGCAGAAATGGTAGTGCCAAACAAATGGTTTTCACTTAGATTGCCCATCAATCATATGATCCTCTCCACAGCTTGTATAAGATTGCCCACTCTGCAAACATTTGCAAACCAAATGACAAATTTTCTTCCGTTGGCTGCTAGCTGCTTGAATAGTTGGAAGGAGAATTTATAGATGCAAGCCTGCATTATTCTGATATACTTGTCCAGATTCCAGGCCTCGGTTAGCTTTTTATTGTTTCAGGATTCTACAGTTTTCAGCATTAGATTACTGAATTTGGACATGGCAATTTTTGGCCCAAAGTTGGGACATTTGATTTGACCAAACATATAGAGATGTTAGTATTGAAAAGGTTACACCTGCAGCCAAATTCTTTGTGGTGAGCATTATTTCATACTTCCAGTGTCAATTGGATGGTTCCTTGGTCAACAAGTTGGATTCAATAAGACCAATCATTTATGGATGCTGCAATTTTGTTCCATGGATGGTTGGGACTGTATAATTTTGTTTAGAAATTAGAAGAATGGGATATGCTGCTGTTTGTGCTACAAGCTCAGGAACAGAAAGCGTATGCATGTTGGGGGTACTCAAGGCTAATAGCTGCTCTTTTTGTACAGTGATATGGAGAGACAGCTTTGCTTCAGGTTGCCAAATCAAACGCAAGGAAAATCAGGTGGTGGAAGGCATCTATGCAAGGAGGATTGGATGTGGTGGGTGCAGAGAACAGCAACACTGGATGCAGAGGTCAGTTGCAGACCTGGCAGCAGCAGGTGATGGTGGTGGTTTAAAGCACATGGCGTTAAGCAGGTGGCCAGCCTGTGGGCAACCATGGTGGCATTAGCAGCTTGCTGCACGATTGCATTGCAGCCACACATGATTGGTCATGAGGTCCAACAGACAGCTGCACAATTGCAGAGTCAGCAGAGGCAACAGCCAGACAGCAGCAATCTACTCAATAGATGGAAGCAAAGCAGAAATGTGGAGGAAGATGCAACCACCGAGCGGCATTATAGTGATTATAAAAATTTCTAACATCAGGTGACAGTCTTGGCAACTGCAATTAGTTTCAAAATTTATACTGGCTATATGCTATATTTGAAGCATGGTTGGCTAACATACAAATGTCAATATCTATATCTATATCTATATCTATATCTATATCTATATCTATATATATATATATATATATATATATTGGTGAATGTAAAAATTTCCCAAAATATAATCCATAATATAATCTCTTTCAGGTATCTAAGACCTTTGAAAGCTGTAATTTAATGCCTTCTACTAAAGATGTTAGATAATCTACTATGAGAAAATCTACTATGTTTGCATGCTATACCAAGCTTCATGTTGTTCACAACATAAATAAAACCACCTATGATAACTAGATGTAGCTTTAATGAAACATTTCTTTCTAAGGTCTTTTCTAATTTTACATTCTGTTAGGGAATAAGTAAAAGAGGTTGCAAATATATATATATATATATGGAAAAGTAGAGGAAAAGAGAGTAAATGATGTAACATAATAAGGGGTGATGATTAAAAATAAAGTAAATAAAGACAAAATAAGTAGCCTTCTTGTATAAAAGGATAAAAAAAAATAATGATTGAAAATATGGGTAACAATGAGGAAAAGTAGCATTGTTAGGTAGTTAAAATTTCAAATCATATTAAAATGGGTGGAGAAAAGGGTGAAAAACTTTTCCATCACTTTCCCCTATTGCCGAACGGAATGGTTCAACAGTGTTCACTGGCTTGCAATCACCATGATCACAATCCTTAAGTATATCACCCATAAAGCTCTTAAGATGAGACTCTAAGATGATCAAATTATTTACATATACATATATGGTAACCACAGAACTATCTATAGATTTTCAAAAAATACATTGATTGAAACCTGCAATTTCCTGATTTAGTTTTTTGTGCCATTATTGAGGAATTTGCTTCAATCCATGGTGACTTCACCAGCTTCCTTCCTTTATATTCTTCCCCTTTTACTTCAAAGCCTTTATGTTGCCTAATATTAATTCCTTTTATAATTCACTATCAAGGAAGTAGTTTTCACATCCATTTGGTGGATAATCAATTTGCATATGGCAATGAAGGGTATAAAAAATCTTACGAAGGTTAATTTTGATGCCAGGGAGTAAGTATCAAAGCACTATATGCCCTTCTTTTTTTTTTTTTTTAAGTTTTTAACTATTAATCTT
The DNA here is from genome assembly GCA_036873735.1 of Pouteria campechiana. Classification (NCBI taxonomy): domain Eukaryota; kingdom Viridiplantae; phylum Streptophyta; class Magnoliopsida; order Ericales; family Sapotaceae; genus Pouteria; species Pouteria campechiana. The sequence continues at coordinate 22,613 of JAYJMB010020501.1, forward strand.
AATATATGCACATTTCATTATTCCATCAGGCTTATAATTATTCTTAAAGATCCAACTTGAATCTAACAGGAAAGCATACGAAGATAAACTAACTAATGTCTAGGTTCTATTTGACACAACAAAATCCATTTCACTTTCAGTTGCTTCTTTTTAAAAGAAAGATCATTTGAGGACAACTAAGAAGTTTCTAGGTTCCTTTTGTATGTTATACATTTCAAAACCAGATCCAAAGTTACGATTTGACTCTTTGCCTTCTAAATTCAGTCTCTTTAGGTTCCATAAATATCTTTTGAGGCCTTGACTTAGGATCTTCTCTTGTTTTCATCTTCTCCTCATGCTGAAGATATGGGCGAGAAGTAGCCTATAATGACAAGCTGCCAAATTTTAGAACCTAACTTAAGTTTTTAGGATCTATTATCTTAACATAGTCTAAACTTTCCCATACTCTAAGATAATTTAGGTTAAGATGCTGTCTAAACTTTCCCATACTCTTAAGATAATTTAGGTTAAGATGCTTCTCTTTCCATAATTGGTACGCAATCATACTAGTTTTAGAATATGAAACTCTATTTGGTAAATAACATGCTCTTAGTAATGCCTCACCCCATGTGTTATTAGGGAAACCTGAGCTAATTATCATAGCATTCATCATCTTAATTAATGTTGTACTTTTTCCTTTTGCTACCCCATTTTGTTGGAGTGAGTAGAGCTTGTAACTTGTCTAACTATGCCTTAAGATTCATAAAAGATAATAAACTTGTAAGGCATGTACCCTCCACCTCTATTTTCTAAAGGTTTTAATATTACACCAAATTAAATTTTCTCCTTCATACTTAAAGACCTTAAACTTGTTTAAAGCTTTGTGTTCACCTGTAAGAAAGTGCACAAAACAAAATCTAGCATAAAAATCTACAAATGTGATTAGTATAATTTGCCTTGCCTAGTGATAGAGACTTATGACTTAATATGACATGCATTTGAGTAGACTGAACGTAAAATTTCTTAACTCTTTTAGATGTTGTAGAAAGACTTCCACACCATCATGAACTCTGTTCAAATGTTACATTTTTGATGGGCGACATCTTGTTGAGAGGAAATTAATCTACTCTTACACATGCTCTTAAGTATTTTAACATTTATATGACCTAGTCTACTACACCCATAACACTAACGATATGAGATGAAGAACAAGCATCGTTTTCACTTATAATACTCAATAAACATATATTCTGAAACATAACCATTTCCAACCCATACATTACTTTCAAACAAGACAAAACAATCAATCTCTTCAACACTTTAAACCCAAAATTATTTCTAAAATAGCCAGAAACCAAATTCCTCATCTCTAACATATGTAGGACGTTTGGAGTAGTATAATCTTTAAAAATGTGAATTTTAATTCCATTGATTCTTTGCCTGTGACCTGTATAGTGTCACTCATTTCTATAATTAACTTGGAAACAATTTTTGCTTCAATGATATTATCTCCGATAATATGGTTTTCTGAGGCAGCTGATAAATCCTCTTATAGTAAACTAGTATTTTCATCTATTCTAGATTTTATTGATACTATCTCTCTAAATTATCAATATAATTGATATTATCTCCAACTTCTTAATAATATCAAAGATATTATGATTTTTGTAAATTATTTTGAATCCCCTTTTTAATCATTTCTTCCCTTATTTCATCTCAAAATCTATGATAATCTCCCTAAATCAATAAAATTTCACATGTATTTAGTGTATATGATTTATGTTAATATATATTTAATTTCCATGCATTAGAGTCATACTGAATTTATTGGGATAGTATGTATGGGACTTTTATAGATTTCCATTGGTCATTAAATGTTGGCATTTAAAGTAACATTTTTTGCTTAAATATATATTTATATTTATCTTAATTTATCACAGCAAATCTTACCGTACTTGCTGCATCTATGTAATACTGTTTTTCATGTGCTTTCCACCATTCATGAACTGTGCAGCAGATAATGATAAGTTTCGTACAAATGACTTGTAAGATAGTTAAAGATATGACTTTTGAAAAAATAATCACCTTCATTACGTTTTTCCTTTAATGTGGATCTACTATGTTCATGTTCTTTGCCTATATATAGTTCAATTAACAAATATACTAATCTCAAAGGTTTAAAAGAAACAGCATTTTCTCTTGCCATTTTGTTCTTGGATGGAAAGGAACCCAGATTTCCAATCAAAATAAAATTATCTCCATACATACCCTAATAAAGTTACTTCTTTTATCTTTCAAATCTTTCCCACAAAATAAATATATTTATTTATTTTATATAAAATGCTGACATCATTTCAACCATTGTCATAGAAGAATTTCATTTCTTTCTATCCAAACACCCTCAAAAAATGAGTTCCATCAAACATATCCCAACACATCATGTTAGCAAATTTGGCCATTATATATAGACAAAATATGCTATCTGAACGCTTTTAGGGAGAATCATCATATATATCAAGGTCTAGATGGATCCTAAGTGCTAAGTCCTAACTATGTGATTTCAAACTCAACTCCTTATTTATCATTTATCATTTGGCAGGAAGAATTCTTAACCTGAGAAGAATCTGCAAGCAAAGCACAATGATATCCTACATCAACTAACAGATAACTTGGAACTTAAATTGAGTAGAATCATATTGTTAGTGAACGTCAAAGATGCAGATATTCTACAGAAAAATAAAAGGATTCACAGGAATGACAATCCAAAGTTTAGAAGATGCCTTATTGGCAGATAGTGAATGATTCCAATCATTTATTGGCAGCAGGTCTAATCAAGTTAATTTTTGTTTGTGAAACAATCCCCAGAAAGTATTGAAATGTTAGGAAACAGTTAAATATTCCTGGTGCAACTGTCAATAGAGGCTCAAATCTTTGTTGTTGAATGAAAGTTCCAAGCTTTACTTAAGTAAGCATATAAATAAAACATAAATGAATAATGTTGATGACTTTTCTGACTGTAAGTGAGTTCATGAAAGTCTCCAAGATCATTGATGGTGAAAATAAATTTATGAAAGATCTCTCAAAGAAAAATTAACTGATTGTAAAAAATAATTTCTTGCCCAAACTTGGTAACCAAGGTTGTTCACATGAAACCCAAAATACCATAGACATCATTCTTAATTCACCTATCATCCATATCAGGCTTTTCATCACTAACCGGAAAACTCAGTATATGTTTCAGATTTCATTATTAGGTGTCGGCCATTAGAAAAGCAGTTTGTTTCTATAGTATGAACATCTAATAGATGGTTGGACGAATATGGGTGCCGCATTAGAATGTCAAAAGTTTGTAGTCGATTTACGTTTAATAGATGGTTGGACGAATATGGGTGCCGCATTAGAATGTCAAACGTTTGTAGTTGATTTACGTTGTATAACTCATTTGGGTCAAAATAACAAGTACTATCTTTTCAGACATGATTGAATACGACCCAACAAGCCCTTAAATATGTGAACTTAGCTGTAATGGCCTTTTCATTTCAAAATCAAAAGAACAAAGTAACCATTTAAAGTGGTCATCCCCTCAAGCAAATCAAAGAAAAGCAACTGTTTCTTTCTTTTTTTTTTTTTTTTCTTTTTCCCTGGTTGAACCATCATTCTTGTCTTCTTCATACTGATAGATTTATCTTTATGTATTCTTATCGACATTCAGATGGCATCATTGCAATGATCTCCATGTATTTTAGGACTGCAATTACCATCTGTTTCTTCATCCATCAATCTCCCCATGTTCTTTTTCTTCATTCTTATCTCTTACAATATCCAATGCTTCAGCATACCTTCTCAAATTGGTTAGTTTTGTCCTCTTTTGATTTTAGCAGAAATTCCATCAAATTCTCCAATAACTGCACGCCAAAATCTCAAAATGCAACTACAAAAGCATCACAACCGTATCAGAAACTTCACTGATATGATGCTTGAGTTCCGCCAATAGATCAGGGCATGTTCTGTTGCATCAAAAACATAATATTTCAGAGTAAATTATTCTAATTTGTTATGCATTACTGTCACTTCAATGCCACGAAGGACGCTTTTAAGAACCTCAAAATCAAAGAAAACTGTAGAATTAGGCCATCGGAGCCCCGAATCACACAAATTCGGCAATTAAGTATTTCTCATTTCAGCGTAGAAACACGAAAATCAATTCCAAAACAGAAGAAATCCACCAAATATCCTCAAAAAGAAGAAAAAAATTTGTTTATTTTCCAATACTCTTACTCGGTTCCTTTCTCTCGAAGAATCCGAAATTGCTCGGGCGAAAGGATCGCTCTCCATTCTTCCTCGGACTTCTGAATTGGCTGCGTAGTGGATGAAGCCATGACAAGAACACAGAAATGTAGCACCAAAATCCACCAAATATTCAACGCCAGCAATCCTAAAAAAAGATGGACGTGATTCCAAATCAGAATCTCAAGCTGCTGCTGCTGCAATGAACGTGGCTGCAAATGAGGGAATGGGGAGCGCTCGCTGCGCATAAACAGCTCCAAAACTACCGCTTCATACACGGGCGCTCAACATTGACACGTGGCAACCGTTCCTAACTAAATTACCCCGATTCCAAGTTCCTGAAACCGGATGCCTGGCCCGACCCATTTTCGTATTTTAAAATTTATTTTATTTCCGTTAATACAATAATATAGTATATTTATTCTTTAATTTTGAAATTTTAGCTTTGAGTTTTATAGCATGTTGAAAAATTTTCCTTGCTAATAGCATCCGTCAGAAAAGTGCAGTCAAAATTTAAAAAACGGACGAAAATATCTTCGCAAACCTATGCTTTGTACTTGTGATCACACTCCTGGATGGGTGTATTAGGGTGTAGTACAGCGGAAGTGTAATGGAAAAAATAAAATAACATGATAAATAAAAAATAGATAGATAATTGTAAAAAATAGAACAAATAACTAAAAAGTAGAGAATATATAAGAATAAATGATTATAAAGGTAAAAATAATAATTAAAAATTAGGAGCAATAATTAAAAGGAAAAGGACGTAGGGTGTAGTTGGTAATACTTTGTTTTGTTGAAAGAAATAATATACTCTAACATAGGTTAATAAAGAATATTGTGTAATAGAGGGTATGTAGAGGGTGTGTAGTCCCTATTACTACACAGGTGCGTAATGAATTCAAATACACCCTAATGGAATTGTAAATATTCAAAAAAGTTTAGAAACAGGTTTGTAGAACGTTTGATTTGGTTCTGTAGTTTTCCAGAACTTACCATACCTTCATCTTTTGCCAAATTTGATAGCAGTTTTCTAACTAACGATGATGATGGAGAAATTTTTTCGAAATATTGCAAAATTTAGGGATATAAATAAAATATTTAAAACTAGAGTGTCAAATAGCAATATCAATGCACACTCTAGGAGAATGAATACAAATTGCCCTTTTTCTATCACCGCAACAACATAATAGTTTGGGTAGTAAAAAACAAAAAAAAAAAAAAATCCACTTTTCTGAATAATCCTTTTTCTTTGGCTATATCCAACCTTACTTCTCTAATGATTTTGCTTCAAGCTAACTTTTGTAAATTCCGAAGCCTGCATGAAATTTATAAAAACGTTCAAGAAAATTTACTGATTCCAATATATCCTTTTTAAAGAATGATGTTTTGGATTGTAATATTAGTTCGTATCAAAGTCCACTTGTAGAAATCTTTTGATTATGATTTTTTTTTTCTTTTAGGTCATATTTGAATTAGTTACTTTTAAAGGCGTTTTAATAACATCATAAAGCCAATCATAAATTCATTATATTGGCATACAAGAAACATATTTCACCCTTCTTTTTTTCTAAAATTTACATACAATCCAAATAATATTCCATATTATCAAGCCATTTAAGAAATCTCTTAAGCCCTTTAAAACTATTAAAATGTCAGATGTCCATATATTATCATGACATGCCTTCTCCTGTAATAAAAAAATATTTATACATATAGGCTAGCAATAATTTTTTTTGAAAACTAGGGTTTCCTGCAATTTTTAAAAGCTCAAGATTTTTGTAAAAGACTAAAATCTATGGGGCTAATCTACAAAAAGTAGAGAGCTTGACCAGTCTATAGCTTTTTTGGTAACTCATTGCTTTTGCAATAATAAAATTCAAGGGTTTTCTTGATTTCTTAAAGTTGATAGAATTGTCAAGTTTATTTGGTGATTTTGATGACAAGATAAACCTTATGAATGATAATTTGGAGTATAAACATATGTGTTAAATGTGATTAATAATTTTTTTTCAAAATTCATAAACACTTATTTTGCTTTCGTTTATATATTTCAATTGTATAAGGGAGCACTTTGTAGTAAGAGAATACATCTTGCCCTAAAATAACCAAGTAAATATGCATAAAAATGACCAAAGAACAACTGCTTATGTACAAGGCAATTTCTATTAGAAAAATTAGATTTTAGAAAAATTAAATAAACAATGGAACTTAAAATAAAATTGTAGTTCAAGGCTTAATAAAATTTGTCAATTTCTCAAGATAGATTTGCTGTCCTCTCTAAGTGTAAAAAATGAAATATAAGTATAATCTTTCTTTAAGATATAATGAACTCACTAATTTAATGAAATAGTATAGAATATAATATTGAATTCTTAAATTATTAGGAAGAGGGAAAAAAGATAACTTAGTAAAATTATAAAAAATTTATAAGTTTTATAGGGACTCGATGTCTTCTGCCAAAAGATACCAAAGCACCCTTCGAGAACACCGCTTTAAGTTTTAGAGACATAGCTCTTCACTTAAATAGACTAAGTGAAGTAGTTATTCATGTCAATTTTGTGACAGTTAATTTGATTTACTTTAACCATATCAATATATATATATATCCTACTAAGTAATAAAATATTGCGGGTTCCTTACACCCAAATGTAAACACCAAAAGACGCTCAAGCAACCTTTGCTCCCATGACTTCTTATAGAGATTAGAACCTAGGTCTTCTATGAAAAACCTTATTATTTTACCACTCTTCTACAAAATAATTTTTGAATTTTTTAATAATAAATAACAATGATCATAATTTATTTTTAAAATTTATATATTTGTTTTCTAAATAAACCAACAATTTCCACTAGGTTTTTAGTGGAGGAACCTTTGAGGAGTGCATAGTCAACCCAAAAGGGCTCATATGCTAGACTCTATACACATGCTCAAATTGGTAAAGCTACGTAAAGATCCTAAAGGGGGCTTTACTAGACTCATGAGGCCTTGTACACCTCTCTAGAACTTTGTTAAAGACATATTTTAGGACAAGGGAACCCCATAAAAAATATCTTACAAGAGGTCATCTCCCTTATGTTGAAGGTGTGTTGCACTGAGGATGTTAGAAGGGAGCCCTTTAAACACTACAAAAGCCCATACAACACTCTTTATTGTCTTTTAATTGTGTGCATGATTTTTATTTGTGCATTCTTTCTATTATTTTTGTTTTTGTAAAATTGCTTGAGGCTCAATTTCCCCCTCCTTTGAACCTACATGCCATATTGCAAGATCATCGTAGACCAATTTGCAAATAGAGGTAAAATTTTTATCTTCTCAGAGTTTCTATCTATTGCATAGTTGTTTGGTTGGGGCAAAGAAAAGAAAACAAAAAACATGGATGATATTAGTCATAAAATAATAAAAGTTAAAATAAATAAAGAATAATAACTAAAATATAGATAATAATAATAATAAGTGAAATTATTATGATAATTATATGTCAAATTATATATAAAGAAATAAAATTTTACTTGTATAATATTTTCTCCTTCTCTTTCCTTTTTACCTATATTTGCATTAGAGATATTTTGCAAATTAGGTAAAATAATATTTTCTCCATCTCTTTCCTGTTTACTTATATTTGCATTAGGGATTTTTGCAAATTAAGTAATAATTATTTTCATAATTTTTTATAACCATCATTGATCTTGATAGCATAGCAAATAATGTCAGCAACAATTAAAAATATATATAATAATAAGAAAAAGTACAATTATTAAGCCTATAAAGTATCACATCAATTAAAATTGGGTTGAAAATGAGAAAATAAAGGTCCCCACGTTGTTAACTCAAATACTAGAAAAGAATACACAAATAGAAAAGTTTATAATATCCCACATTTAGAGGGTTTCTGTGTGAATAGAAACATAACTTTCTCCCTTGCTTTTGGCGCACGCATTGGTTTTTCAAATGGGTGCATGCGTGAGTTTAATGGGTGGTTAGTTAGCAGAGGCGTAGGTGACCTTAATTCATGACAACTTTTTTGCCATTGGATGATAAAGGTGTTGGGCCCTTACACAACAGTAGCTTGAAGGGGGGGGGGGTGTAAGGGGTGAATTGAGCTTTTAAAAATTTTTGACCAAATCAAATGATTGAAGTGTTGAATGAATAAATAGAACTAATTATGCAATACACAACATAATTTTTATAGTGGTTCGACCTTTTCTAGGTTCCTACTCCACTTCTCTAAGTCATTCTCCTCTATTGATTCCAAGTTTCACTAATATCTTGATCAACCTGATCAAATACACATTAGTTTTACAAACCAACCAACTTACTAGTTTTCTAAGCTAACCAGAAACTTTTACAACTTGTTGGTTTTCAAAGCTCACTAATGAACTTGTATTCTTTTAGTAAGTTTCCTACTTGCTTATCTCAATAAATAAACACAAAGCACTCTGTTTGTATTACCAAATGCTAAAACTAAATGTACAGATTAATGACTCTTACTTAGGCAGACTTGTACATAAATTTAGAACTTAAAAATAATGAATAAGCAATAAGAGTTAAAGATTCAAACTCCTTAATTATGAAGTAATTTAGACTTTGTGAGCTTTCGACAGAGTTGTAGCTGTTGGAGTTGAACTTTGAAGAAAGATGCTGAATGCTCAAAACTTTTGCTTCTTTGTATTTTTAGTATTTTTAATATATTCAGTTATTTTCTTTTGCATTTGAATGCCTCTTTTATAGGCTGAGAGTGATTTTTTCATTGCTATCTTTAGACTTTCAAATGTTCAAAAATATTTTTCTTCACCTAATATTTTGTCTGATGTCTGACTTTGTAGCAATTTGGTATTGGTTTGGAACTTTATCGCTGACTTTTCTTAACGTTCACATGAGTATCGGAGGCTTCGAAGTATCTTCTTCAGTTACTTTGAAGTGACTAGTGAATATATAATGTCTTGAATGATTTCAGATGCTCTGAATTATTTTCTTTAGATTTTTCAAAGTGACGGTAAAACATTCTATTTGCAACATTTCTTTGCAGAGAAGTTTTCAAATTTTTTTGAACCTTTGATGCTTTACAAAAGGTGACTCCGAAGTACTATCTGACTATTTTGAAGTTTGATAGCTAACTCTGAAGTAAGGTTTTGATGATTCTAAAGTAAGGCTGCTGACTCCAAAGTAAGGTTTTGACAATTCCAAAGTAAGGTTGCTGACTCCGGAGTAAGGTTTTGACAATTCCGAAGTAAGGCTATTGACTTTAAAGTAAGGCTTTCATGATTTCGAAGTAAGGCTACTAACTTTGAAGTGTATTTGATTAACTCCAAAGTATATATTCATAGCTCCAAAGCTTGCCTAATATATTTTGAATTTATTCATGTTGATTCTGGAGTGTACTTTGACAACTCCGAAACTTCCTTGTTGATTTTGAAGTATACTATGATGGTTCTGAGGCTTTCCTATTGACTCCAAAGTATGCTTATGATTACTCTGAAGCATGTTATGATGACTCCGAAGCTTGTCTTGAGCTGACTCTAAAGCTTTTCAATTAACTTTGAAGTATGTTTTGTTTACTCCGAAGCTTGTCTGTTTACTTTGAAGTACGCTTGTAACTACTCTGAAGCATTCCAATTTACTTTGAAGTGCATTGTGATGACTCCGAAGATGTTTCTGTTGGCTCCAAAGCATTTCTTGAATACTTTAAAATTTTGTTTTCTTATTTTAAGTATATACAAAATTTTATACTTATTTTTAAAGAACATATACTTTGTTTCCTCCTTTGATCATTATGAAGGTTAGTCTCAAGTTGAGTATGGGTCAATGTTTCTGTAATATACTTGAGAATAAATTGTTAGTACCTTAAAGTTTCACTCATGTCTTTGCTCATTATCAAACTTGGTTAAGAATGTTTATTATCAAAATCAAGCTAGATAGTATGTTCAACACAAGGTTACCTCTTTGTTATAAGAGAAAGAAAGAGAAAGAGAGAGAGAGAGAGAGAGGGAAAAGAGATTCTGCCATTGGGATTTTGATGACAAGATAAACCTTGTGAATGATAATTTGGAGTATTAACATTTGTGGTAAATGTGATTAAGAATTTTTTTTCAAAATTCATAAACACTTATTTTGCCTCCCTTTATATATTTTAGTTATAAAAGGGAGCACTTTGTAGTGAGACAATACATTTTGCCCTAAAATAACCAAGTAAATGTGCCTAAAAATAACCAAAGACCAAGTCCTTAACATACAAGGCAATTTCTATTAGAAAAATTAGAGTTCAGAAAAGTTAAATAAATAATAGAACTTAAAATAAAATTTGTAGTTCAAAGCTTGACAAATTTGTCAATTTTTCAAGATAAATTTGCTGCCATCTCTATGTGCAAAAAATGAAATATAAGTGCAATCTTTCTTCAACACTGAACCCATTATCGATATTATCAATGCTATTATCTTTGATAATATCGATCTTAAGCATTAATGATAAAAAAGTCATTAAAAATGATAATATAGGGTTTTTCCAAGAATTATTGATAAATCAATCGATAATATCAACTTATTATCAATTTATCGATAAATTGATGATAAATTGAATGATAAAATTGATTTGGCGATAGTGGCAGCATTCGGATGCTATGAAGCCAAAACCCATTTGAAATCCAATTTTTTCTCCTCTAAACCCTCAATCTCATCAAATACAAACAAAATCAAAAACTCCTTTTGTGATTAGGTTATTGAAAAACCGCATTTTGAAGATCTAAATCCGGTTTTTCTATCTAGACGTCCTAACACTGTGAAGGTATGAAAGATGAATTTTTGACTTATTATTATTATTATTTATTCAAAATTAATTATTTGTAATATTTTATGTATTAAAGTGTTGATTTAAACAGATTTGCACCATCAAATCTGTCGGATTTGGGTAGATTAGGGAAGAACACTAGATTTGGAGAAAATTTCCAAATCATTTGATTCATTTAAGATTAATTATTATTTATGGATGAAAACTCAGATTTGGTGTTAGACCTATTGAATCAAGTGATTTTTAGCAAAAAAAATTTTTTAAAAAAATATGAAATTTAGGGGAAAAGCTTAAAATGTTATTTCTTTAAAAAATGTTTGAAATCTTTAGATCATGATAAAAGATATAGACCTAGGTGTTTTAAGCAATAATTTTTATGGAACATATGTAAATAGATTTTTTATTTTTAAAATTTAAAATTTTTTATTAATTATATTTTTTATTAAATAAATAAAATATAAATTTATATATATTGTGTTAATTCACTAGTAGTATCATAACATTAAAAATATAACTTGGAAAAATATCTATGATAATTTTTTATTTATCACAGATTATTAGATAATTATTTTTTAAATAATTATAAAAATAAAAAGTTTTCCTAAATTTTGTAAATATGTCTTTGATTGGTTTTGAATGTATAAAGTTCATTTTAGACATTGTTAGATGTATATAGTGTGAAGATTTGCACATTCAAGAGTGATCAATTTGTTTTGATCTGATTTGTTTAGGTTGAAATTTGAAGATATCAATAGACAGGAGTAGTCTGGAGAGTAAAGGCAGTAAGATCAAGCCTAATGATTTAGCATGGGAACATGAAAAACTGGTTTCAGGGAACCCATTTGGAGTTGAATGTAATTACTACAAGCAAATTATGAAGTTAGGAGGCATCGCAAGACTAAGACAACACTTGGCTTGGAGTAGTCCTAACATTAAAAATTGTCCTAACGTTCCTAAAGAGATTAGGGTACTTATGAGGGAGGCAATTCAGTCGGGTACTACTACTAGAAGAGCTCGAAAGCAAAAGGAGAAGGAGATTGTAGCCGAATTGGGTGGTTACGAGTTGATGAGGGTGATGATGATGATAACAGAGATGAGAGGGAGCGAATGAGGTAGGCTATGGAGGCTAGTACGGCAGAACAATAGGCTAAAGAGGAGTTGATTAGGCTTGAGATGGGTAGATCTAGTTTCTATGGTTCTATAAGAGAAGTTGGTGGGGGAGGCAGGCAAGGAAAGTTGGATGAAGGAGGGAGACAGAAGGGAGGACTGAAGAAGTTCTTGAGTTGTACAGCATCCGCGAGGGGATCATAACCAAAGTTGTATGAACAGGCTAGTGGGGCTGCAAAAGAAGATGACTCAAATGTACAAGAAGGGTAGAAATAGTGTAAAAAATCTTGGAATTCATGTCTTTAGATTCTTTATTTATGGTGTTGTTCCTCTACAATTAGCAGACATTGTAGCTTTCAAGAATATAATCCATGTTACACGGATGAAAGGAGAAGGTGTCTTTTCTCCTTCAGCATACCAAGTTGACAGAACATAGATCAGGAGGGCCAAGAAATAAAGGATTGGATCAAATCTATGACCCATACATGAGAAACATATGGGTTGTCCGTGATTTGTGATGGGTGGATTGGCCCCGCAAAGCTCAGTATCATCAACTTTATGTTGTATTGCAGAGGCACTATGGTGTTTTGTAAGTCTGTGGATGCATCTAAGTATATTAAGGATGCAACTTATATTCAAGAGATTATTGAGAAGTAGATAAAAGCCCTCGGTTCAAGTCTTCATGTGGTACAAATTATTACGGATAATGAAACTGCATTTAATAAGGCCTGAAAAAATTTAGAGAAAAAATTGCCTTTGTATTGGACTCCTTATATGGCGCACTATACTGATCCCATCTTAGAAGATATTGGTCAATAATCAACTGTTCGTAGCATGATAGAGAAGGGTCGACAGATTATCAAATTCATCTACAACCACAGTTGGGTGAAGACATTTTTTCATGAGGCATTTAATTATAGGAGGGAGATTTTGCATCCAGGCAAGACTCAATTTGCCATGAATTATATTGCACTAGATAGTCTATAGAATGCCATTCAACACAGCATTCAATACCAATATATGGCACGATTCAAGATATACACACACTAGGGAAGGGATGGAGGTGGAAAGGATCATTATGACCTCTTCCTTTTGGGATAAAGTATGATCAGTGTTATATATTTTAGAACCCATATATAGAGTCTTAAGAGTGGTTGATAATGAGACTTATCCAAATATGGGCTCTTTCTATGAGGCATTTCAATTTATGAAGGAGTCCATACAAAAAAAAATATGAAAGGTGGGTAGTGGATAATCGACATCATAGAATATCTTTGGAAGAACATGCTCCATCATCCATTACATGCAACTGGTGAGTTTTGTCTTATGAATTGCAATCTTATTATTGTAGTCTTCTCTTATGTATCTTTTTCTCTTATGTCTGAATTGCAATCTTATTATTGTAACATATTTTTTGAACCCAAAATACTACTATGAGTGTGGTCTTGAGGTGGATATGGAGTTAAATGAGGTAATGTTTGAAGTCTTTAAGAAGTTATTTCCCTATCACCCAAAAATCTCAAATACTTCCCTTCAAGCATTTCATCGAACACCCCATGTGCATTATGAAAATGCAACCTCCCAACACCACAACTTCACTTCCAAACTGGTGAAATCACACACAAGAACCTTAAGACAAGAAAATGGATTGAGTTTAGATGGATGTCACCTGATTTGAAGAAATTTCTTCACCAACCTTGAAAACCCAAGCTTGGAGGTGAATGGAAAAGATGACTCTTGCATGTGGAAGAGGATGGTGTGGAAGGAGGAGAAACTTTGGTTGGAATGGTGGAATGAAGAGTTGGGAATGGGACGATGTGTTGAGATGAAGAGGAAAGAAAAAGGGATTGGGAGAGATGTCTGAATGGAAAAGATGGAGCGAGGGAAAAGCATGAACCGTTTGTGACTTAAGGGAAACCCACATTTGGCATTGGGACCCCAAATTGGGCATTGCAATGCCAGATTTGTTGGTAAGCTACCTCTTTGCAAAATAATTTTGGCGCCGCGGCGCCAACCTTGCTGACTTCATTCTTGCTCCTTGACTTTCCTTTGCTCTAATGTTGATTCTTGTCTTAATTTCTCACTGATCTTGCTCCACAATCCTCCACTTCATGCTTTCAACCTGTTGAAACATGAAACAACAATTCATTATAGGAAACAAATAAACAAAGTAATGTTGAATTAATCATTTAAGAATCAAATCAAATTAAACTAGACTAATGCAATTATTGTCAATGAAATAAATTAACCATCTAAAAATTCACCACTAAGTCTACAAAATTGAAATAAATGAAAGCTGAAAAGCTTGGGTTTCCTCCCAAGTAGCGCTTAGTTTATAATCTTCAACCCAACTAGTTTTCTACCTCATTTGCCTTCCTTCAAGTGGGTCACCTCTCCACTTCTACTCATGTGTCCAAAGTAATGCTTGATGCGCTGGCCATTAACTTGAAACATTCTCTCGTCTTGCATCCTCAGCCCCACTGCTCCATGAGGGAAGACTCTGTTGAGAGCAAACAATCCTGACCATCTTGATTTCAGCTTTCCAGGAAACAGTTTTAGTCTTGAATTGAAAAGCAGAACTTATTGCCCTGGTCGAAATTCTCGGTTGACAATGAGTTTGTCATGCCATCTCTTTGTCCGCTCCTTATTAATTTTGGTATTTTCATAGGCTTGCTTATGAAATTCCTCCAACTCATTCAGTTGATGCATCCGCTTCTGACTTGTAGTTTCCATATTAAAGTTTATCTTCCACACTGCCCAGTACACCTTGTGCTCCAATTCTACTAGGAGGTGGCAGACTTTTCCAAAAACAAATCGATATGGTGACATGACAATTGGTGTTTTGTATGCCATCCAATATGCTTAAAATGCATCATCCAATTTCTTTGACCAATCCTTATGATTCCATTTTACTGTATTCTCCAATATTTATTTTGTCTCTTGGTTGGACACTTTAGCTTGTCCATTTACTTGTAGAAGATAAGCAAGCGCCACCTTGTATCTCAAACCATACTTAGACAATAAGTTGTCGAATAGTTTATTATAGAAATGAGAACTTTCATCATTGATGATTGCTTATGGTGTCCTAAAACTTGTGAAGATATTCCTCTATAAAAACTTCAATGCTACCATCATTTGTTGTTATGACTACTACTTCCACCCACTTCGAGACATAATCGATAGGGAGTAAAATGTATGAATGACCATAAGAGATTGGAAATGGTCCCATGAAGTCAATTCCCCAGATATCGAAAATCTCTATTTCCAAGATGTTTGTCAGTGGTAGCTCATATCTCCTAAAAATTCTTCCCATTCGCTGACAGTGATCACAAGTTTTTACAAACTTATAACTGTCCTTGAAGAGTAATGGCCAATAGAACTTGGATTACAAAACTTTTGCAGCACTTTTATCAGCACCATGATGGCCTCCATATGGGGATGAATGACAACATTGCAGAATGTCTTGTATTTCTTCTTCTAGAATGCATCTTTGGATGATCTAATTTGCAAATCTCTTAAACAAGAATGGATCATCCCACAGATAAGCTTTGGCATCATGCAAGAATTTCTTCTTCTGATGCCCTTCAATGTTTGGAGGATAAGTTTCACATGCTATGAAGTTCACAAAATCTCCATACCATGAAAATTTTTCACTCGGTGAAAAGTTGTTCATCTGGAAATCTCCCCTCAATCGACTTTTCTAATTCAGGCTGTTCCAACCTTGACAAATGATCTGTCACTACATTTTTACTCCCTTTCTTGTCCTGAATCTCTATATCAAACTCTTGCAATATGAGTACTCACTAGATCAATCTAGGTTTAGCATCTTTCTTTGTAAAGAGATACCGAATTGCAAAGTGATTAATATATACTATCACCTTCAATCCAATGATGTAGGATCTGAATTTCTCCAAAGCAAACACTACGGCCAGCATCTCTTTTTCTGTTGTAGTGTAATTCTTCTGTGCTTCATCTAGAGTCTGGCTTGCATAGTAGATTTTCTTAAAGAGTTTTTCATGCTTTTGACCCAAAACTGCTCCCAAAGCCAAGTCGCTAGCATTGCACATCACCTCAAATAGCTCATTCTAGTCAAGCATTTTTAGAATAACTCAAAGTAAAATAACACATCTTTTTTAAGGAGATTACATAATGTTTTTGTAATATTTAAAAATCCTTAATAAATTTCTGATAAAACCCAATATGCCCTAAAAAACTACGAACTCCTTTCATTATGGTCGGAGGTGGAAGTTGTTCAATTACTGCTATTTTTACCCGATTGACTTCCAATCCTTCAGAGGATACCTTCTGTCCCAACACCATTCCTCCTCTTTGCATGAAATGATATTTCTCTCAATTCAAAACCAGATTAGTTTCCTCACAATGTTGTAACACAAGAGATAAATTATGCAAACATTGATCAAAAGTGGATTCAAATACAGAAAAATCATCCATGAATACTTCCAATACTTCCTCCACCATATTGTGAAAGATTGCCATCATACAATGTTGGAAGATGGTTGGAGCATTACATAACCTGAAAGGCATTCTCCTATAGGGATAGGTAAAATTAGTTTTTTCTTGATCTTCTGAGGCAATCATAATTTGGTTATACCCAAAATAACCATCAAGGAAGCAGTAATACTCATGTCCCGCTAAGTGGTCCAACATTTGGTCAATAAATGGTAACAAAAAATGGTCCTTTCAAGTTGCTTTGTTCAACTTTTGATAATCAATACATACTCTTCAACCTGTGACTGTTAGTGTGTGAATCAACTCATCATTTTCATTCTTAACTACAGTCATACCTTTTTTCTTCGGTACACATTGGACTAAACTTACCCATTTGCTATTGGAGATATAGTATATAATACCTGCTTTTAGCAACTTCAATACCTTTGCTCTTAATATCTATTTCATTGTCGGGTTAAGCCTCCTCTATGATTCTCTTGATGGCTTGAATGAATCTTTCAGCAAAATTTTGAGCATGCAAATTACTGGGCTTATCACCTTGATATCTTCAATTGACCATGCGATTGCCAATTTGTGCTCTCTCAAGGTTCACAATAGCTTTTCTTCTTCTAAACATGTCAAAGAGGAAGAAATAATCACTAAAAAAGAAGATTTGCTGCCTTGATATGCATACTTAAGATGTTCAGGCAATTGCTTAAGCTCTATTGCTGCCTTCGCTTCTTCCACCAATGAGTCTTCCTCTAATGCTTCAAATTTGTTATCAGTTCCTTCTATAAAAACTGTCTCCAATGATAAAACATACTCCATGACTTCTTTAAAGCTTGTTTTGTCTTGGCTAACTGAATTCAAAATGAAATGTTCTAAAGGATCTTGAATGCATTCATTTGTAAATACAGAATCAATGCACTCATTCAAAACCTCTATCCTATTGCATGTCTCATTCTCAAGAGAAAAATTCATAGAATGATAAATGCTAAAATTTACCTACTCATCATTTATACTCAATGTTAGCTCTCCTTTTTGGACATTGATTAGTGCCCTTCCTATAGCTAGAAATAGTCTTCCCAAAATTTGGGGCACTTCATGATCTTCATCCATGTCCAATACAATGAAGTCTACTGGAAAGATGGACTTGTCCACCTTTACCAACACATCTTCAATAACTCCCCATGGATAGATCAAAGACTAATCAGTTAGCTATAAAGTGATGGTCATAGGCTTCACTTTCCTAAGTACGAGTTTCTAAAAAATAAACAAAGGAATTAGATTAATAGATGCTCCTAAATCACAAAATGCCTTATGAAAAGAGGAATTGCCAATGGTATAAGAGATAGTAAAACTCCCTAGATCCTTGAAATTTTTAGGGAGCTTTCTTTGAAGAATTGCATTGCACTACTCTGTCAATTTCACTATTTCAAATTTCTCCAACTTTTGCTTTCTAAACATGATCTCCTTCATAAATTTAGTACAGTCGGGCATCTGCTCTAAAACTTCTGCAAATGGAATATCGATGTGAATCTTTTTGAACATTTTCAGAAACTTTTTGAATTTTTCATCAATCTTCTTCTTTTGGATTCTCTGAGGAAAAGGGAGCTTGGGTTGCGGGAATTGTCAGGAAATGTAATCCTCCTTGGTTGGTACTCTTCTTTCTTAGGCTTTTCTTGGTTCTCTCTCTTTGATTTTTGAATCTTGGCTTTTTGAAGAAAGTTTTTTAGATAGCCCTAGCTCTTCTTGCACCCTTGTTGATTCAAGTTCATGTTCGCTTCTTAACATCACAACATTGCAATATTGCCTTGGATTCTTCTTCGTGTTGCTTGCAAAAGTATCCTTGTTTGAATTACTGGATGAATTGGCAATCTACCCAATTTGTGTTTCTAGAGATTTAATGGAGTCATTGATGTTCCCCATAGTTGTCTCCATATTATCAAGTCTCACCTCATGCCTTGCAAACTTATTTCGACTTTCCTGAACAAAAGTGCTCATGAGATTTTCTAAGGATAGCTTCTTCTCAGCTAGCTGAGACTAGCATTCAGGTTGATGTGGTTGTTGCAATCCAAAAGGGTGGTTCAAGTTATTCCTTTAATTTCCATATAAGTAGTTATCCTGTTTCCTCTAATTTTTAGGATAATTTGGATTTTGTATATTGTTCCCTAAAAAATTATTGTAGCCCTTGTTGTTGACATATTGTACTTCTTCCTTATTTGAATCTCTAGCAGTATATGCTTCAATTGGCAAAGAAGATGAAGAGGACTCTCCTATAATAGACACTTCCTTAGGTGCTAAATTGGCAATGGCCAATTGGTGTGTCAAAGAAGACATCTATGGAGTCAAGGCTATAATTGGGTCCACCTCAAGACAAACTGCTACTTTTCTCACCATATTTCTCTCATTCGGCCACTGAAATGTATTTGAAGTCATGTCTTCAAGCAATTAGTATGCCTTAGCTACAGTCTTGGCCATTAATGAGCCTCTGGATGTAGCATCTACTATTATTCTTGGCTAGTTATTCAATCCATTGTAAAACAACTGAATCTATGGCCAGTCTGGAAAACCATGCTATGACATTGTTGGGTATGGAAAATCAAAAGGCGCCAACTGATCATCTAAGGGATAAAATCTAAGCCCTTTAAATCTGTCCACA
>JAYJMB010020512.1:0-41858 GCA_036873735.1 Pouteria campechiana
GGGATCGACCCTTGCATAAGCACACTAGACTATACATCGACCGTGCACTTGCGAGGTATTAAATTTGAGCCATCAACGGGCAATGAATTTTTCTGGCTAGTGGCGATGGCTGCATGATGTGGGAGGGGACCCTAAAAGCATCAGCGTACTTCAAGGAGCCTAATGAACGGAGCTGATCAGGCGTTCGGTCGCCATGCAGAATGCCGCAACTGAAACACTCTTTCAAACGTCGTAGCAGGAATGCTACGTCGAACTCCGCAGTAACTGAGATGTCATAGCTGCAACACTGCTGGAAGGTACCAGCTGCAGTCTGTTGCAGGCCAAAAAGCCGCAAGTGCAATGTCAGATCGAAATGTCACAGCCGGGCGCAGTCCGCCGCAAGTGCAACGTCGGATCGAAATGCCGCACAGACATAGTTGCGCAGCAACACCACCCACGCACCTTTACAAAATTACGAAAGTGCCAAAAGCTGAAGCTAAAATTATTTTTAAAAATTCCTAAATTTCCCCTATACTCAAGAAAACTATAAATACCCCTCATTTTTCTAAGAGAGGGAACCTTTTTTGGAAGGGAGAGGGAGGATTTTTGAAGAGAGAATTTTTGGAAGAAGATTCTCTTGGAACTTGGAGGAGGAGCTTGAGAATCTTCAAGAGGCAGGTGCCTCACTTGACACCACTAGCCTTTAGCCACTGGTAATCTCTCTAGTGCCTGAGGGTACTCTGCCATGGCCCCACCATGGTACATACATGGGTCCCACCCATGCTATGGTAACAGTGGGCTCCATATGGCCAATGGACAACAGGATAATACTGATTTAGATATTCTAAACACATTAAAACCTGTTTGAATCCTGATTAAACCACGTAACTACCCCATAAATCAGGAAATTAATGACATTATCTTAAATTATCTAAGAACTATAATTAATACTAATCACTATCTTTAGTGTTAATCATGATTAGGCTTAATTAATTCAAAGTGTAATTAGGCTTAATTCCGGTAGTCTGGATCTTTGATCTCTCACAGTATAAACGGCAGAGATCGCCCGCTTGCAGTTTTCCATGGAATATTGGAAAACACCACTCACCAACTCATTTAAAATCCTAAGTCTAGGATCAAGTCACCGAGTCGTGACTCACTGAGTCACTGACTCATGACTCATTGAGTCAAACCTTAGCACATACCATTCATCAAAACAACTAAACCCAGTCAACCTAGCCCATTCTTCCTAAGCTTCTCATAGGTAATTGAGAGAGCCAAGCTAAACCCAGTCAACCTGGCCCACTCTTCCTAAGCTTCTCAAGGGCAATGAGAGAAAGCTAAACCAAACGTAGGTCACCTATTTTCTTCTGATCTCTTTCAGGTCTAAACATAATAGAGGTCACCCAGTCTTGAGTCCTTTTGGGATATGCCAATCGGGTCACAAAACATCAACTGTTTCTATGATTTCTTATAGTCTAAACAATAGAAATCACCCGGTCTTGATTTCACCCGGGACAGACCAATCGGATCAAAACACCCATTTTCTAGTTGACCCAGTGTCTAGCAACCCAGTCTAGAACCGTGTCATCCCATTCGTCCATTGATTTGAGGCGATCTCCTAATATCAAGTCATTGCAATGTGCTCGGCGATCCCAAAGACAATACACATCTATTTTGAGAGAGTGTATGTGTTTTATTTTTGGATTTCTAAGATGCATTGTACTGTTCCTTTTAATCAAGGGTTTTCTCTATTATGGAGATGTAATTAGGACCACTTGTGGTCTGGGATGTGAACATATAATTTTTAATGAACATGGCAAGTGTAATCAATTGAGAAAAATCAATAAAAATGAAAATTACTTGATTTATTTGAAAGATGACTAATACCATGATGTTATTCCATTTACTTATTCCTCAATTCTGTCCTTGATACAAAATGGTGAACCCGATGTGAAAGATCCCACCCTTCATCTTTAAGGAAAAGTAATAATAATGCATCTTAGAGGCTTTATTCTTTTATGAAACTGACTAAGCTCTTTTGTTGCTCTTTACAGATCTTCGGTCATTTCTTTTCCCACTCTCTTTTTTCTCTCACAATCAATCCTAATGGCAACCTCACTTGGTTTTGGATTTCTGCAAGACAGCGGCTTCGCCGTCAACACCCTATATTACTTTGACAGGAGTGTTCCCCACTCCTTCATTAGGGTGCCATTTGACCCGCACTTGCCATCTTCAAGAGGGATGTGACTCTAATTTTCCCTTCACTTGGGGTTACATCGACAATTTTTGGAGCAGTTCCAGCAGCATTGGAGCATGCCCTAGTGGCTCCAGAAGTGACTTCTACTGACTCAACTCCCACCAACGAGGTTAAAAAGAAGCACAAGAAAAATAGGAGGCAAAGGAGAAAAACTATTTCCCCTCATGCTCCTAGGATCGTTGGAGATGACTTTGTCCGTAATACTACTGCAAACTCTCCAAAGGCTGGGAGTACTCAGGTCTCTATTCTGATAAAGTAGAAGAGGGTTGTAGATGTCGACCTCACTAATGCAATCAAGGGGAGGCAGAGACGAGCTCCTTCAATCCCAAACCTACTAGCCCCTTTGGAAGGAATGCATAGAGCAAAATCTTCAAAGGGTTATGTTCAACCTGCCAATGGAACTGGAAGATGGATGACGAAGAAAAGAAATTCCATGAAGAGGTCAACCCACAAGTTGACCATTCAAGAAATGAAAGAAGGATAGAAGTTGCCATCCGAGAGGCATACTACAATAGTAAGAAGACCATCTCCATCCTAGGATAAATACTAGGAAAGTAATATGTTCTCTGCTTTGGCCAGTCTCTCCTATTCTCAGAGAAGAGATATCAATAGAATAGGCAACTTAGAGATGCCAAGGAAAGCATCGAAGGCAGAAAAGAGAGAAAGAAAGGCTGATTCTGGTAGC
This sequence comes from Pouteria campechiana, assembly GCA_036873735.1. Classification (NCBI taxonomy): domain Eukaryota; kingdom Viridiplantae; phylum Streptophyta; class Magnoliopsida; order Ericales; family Sapotaceae; genus Pouteria; species Pouteria campechiana. Next base: position 2,925 of record JAYJMB010020512.1, read on the forward strand.
CCAAGGAAAAGGGACTAGAAGAAGAGAAAAGTGCAGTCTGTTAGTGTCTATGCCACCTCGGTTGATGAGGACTTGTTGCCGGCATCACCTAGCCCACCTCATCAGAGAATCATCACAAGGTCGATGGCTAGATCCATGGTGCCTCCCCCAATATTTCAAGCTCTGTCAGAAGATGCTGGAAGGGAAGATCAAGTGTCTACATCTCCCCGCCAATTAATGCATAGACATCAATTTATTTTGACAGTCACGTCTTACATGGCTGAGGGAAGTACAACTCCCGCTTCCATAGAAGAGATAATGTGATGGTTAGAGCTACTTGAGACTGAAAATCAATGGTAAAGAGAGGCATATGCATAATCGAATGCTGGCCAAACCTCCAATCCTGGCCAACCATCCAATATTGCACATCCTCTTAACCTTCCCTCCATGGGAACGGTTACGCCACCATGACTGTTCGTCTTTAACCCACCAAGAGGAGATACCCTAGGATTGGATGCCTCACTTCTCGCCTCCCCAATCGCTTCACCTCGGCGATCGCCCAATATTAATGTTGGTGCACAGCCATTTGGCGCAAATGTTCCACCACAACCGTTCGGCTCAAATGCACACGCATAACCATATCAGATGAACCCGGATTCCATGGCACACTTTAATGAGATGATGAACGACTAGATGGCCCAACGACAAATAAACTTGCCTTCTCAAGTGCCAAACATTTATCATCGGCTGTATCCGCTAAAGATCAAGAACGAGCCCTTCCCACCAGGCTTCCAAATGGTAGACTTTCATTCATTTGATGGAACGGATGATCCCCAACATCATCTCACCCTCTTCAATCTCAAGATGAGAAACTATGTTGTCTATCATAATCTCTACTTGAGATTATTTGGCTCATTGCTTAAGGGACTGGCATTTCAGTGGTATTTGACACTTCTGACAGGGTCAATCAAGACCTGGAATGACATGCAGAACCTATTTCTGGCAAGGTTCTTTGTGACTAAAAAAGATATGACATTAGCTAACCTCTCCCTAATGAGGCAAAGGGATGAATCAATAGAGGAGTTCATCTTTCACTAGCAGAAAGAAGCTAGCAAATGCGAGGCAACCTTAATGGAGGAGCAAAGAGTCCACTTATGCCACAATGGCATTAAGATTAACCTCGCGATCCTGGTAAATGAGTAGATCGCCACTTTCCGAGAGTTGGCCAATGAGGCAAGCTAAAAGGAATACCACTTTTCCTTCTCTGGAAAAAGCAAAGTCCAGGATGATAAGCAAAAAGAAAATATTGCCTTCCGATCCAAAAAGAACGAATATGAAAGAAGCAAACAAAACACCTCTATAAACACCACTGAGATAAAAACTAGTGGTAATGATAGACAATCAAAGAAAAGGGAGATACCAGAGCCAAAATACCAGTACTCTGATGAAAAAGTGGTACCTATCCTATTGGGGCTCATTCAATTAGGCAATATAAGGTTACTAGAACCCCTGTTCCTAGCAGAGGTGGATCAGGTGAACCACCCCTATACTGCCATTACCATCAGGGTATTAGTCACCCAACGGTTAAATGCAAGGCAGTGAGGAGAATTATTAACCATTGCATGGAGAGTGGAATAATTACACTAAAGAAGGATGCATAGGAAACATCCAACAACATATCGGTAAAAGAAATCCTTGATTTAGTAGTACTGGAATAGGAATTCGAGCATCGAAAGCTTGTAGCCAAGAGGTGCAGAAGAAAGTCATGGCTAATGACGAAGGTTGGGATCTTGTCTGCCCAAAAGACATCTTGGAAGTCCCGTCGGTGAGACATAAGGGACGAATGCGTCATGTCAAACATGTAAAGCAGAAAGAAATGAAAGAGCGTCTGAAGGACTTATTTCCATATCCTAAAAGGATACACCGCTGGCCATCATGGTTCCAGCCATACATTGTTGGGGATTACCTCCAGCCTGAGAGGCTTAAACCCTTCTACAAGAATATGGTGGGGAAAAAGAAGGAAAAAGTCTGCCTTGCTCAGGTTGTCCAGAGCTCTATGCCTGGGGGCCATCGCTGTTGTTTTCATCAGCTACAGACAAAGTATGGACGACATTTTGGGATAATTTGCCAAACTTGGAAACTGGGGATGTCCAAAGCTCTGATGGGAATAGTAAATTTAAATATCCGATAACAGCGCCTTGTTATCACATTGGCGAAGGAGAAGCCTCCACTAGCCAACCAAATAAGAAGCAAGAACGCTCTCGTAGAAGGCGTGACCGCTAAAGAAAGCACCGACGCCAAGGTTTCACCATATTCAATGTCGGTGATTCATCAATCACACACCTCCTGCGCTATGCTGATGAATGCTGTAGAGAAAATCCAAACCTCGCAAAGATGCATCAAAATTTTCAAAGCTCACTCTCCTTGGAAGTGAAGAAGAACTAGTTCCAAACTCAGGCAATTCAGGGTGCCAAAGATTGGGTCCCCTTACAAGATATGTTTTTGCTACGTTTCCTTTCCAAAAGGAAGTAATCAGGAAGTCACTTGTCAACTGGGATCAACATTATGGTGAGAACTCGGCTAATTATGTTCACAAATGGAGGGACGCTGCTTGGAGTGATCCACAATCGCTTGATCGCCTAGAGGCAGAAGAAATTCATCTTTACCTGGCAAAAAGAGCCTATTTCCACCATCGAATGTCGTCTAACTTCATAGAGGCATTTGATCAAGCCGAAAAAAGAAAATGAGAGCAATGGATGACCACCCAAAGGAATAAGTGTTCATCAAATCACACGTCCTTGAATACTTGCCTATATGAGGGCTCCTATTTTAATGGTCATTCCAGAAACTAAATAAATCTATTATTTAGGATGGCCCATGATGAAGTTATTCAAAGAAGGCTGCAAGGCCGCAATTGGACACTTATTCCAATATCAAGCCCTAGTGCGAATGATGATGCAAAATGAGGCATATGCAATCAGGAGCTTTCCATTTTCATTGGCTGGTAATAGTAATGCCTTAAAGTGGATTGCAACATTACCAGTTGAATCATTCAGATCTTGGGAGGCGTTATCTGAAGTATTCGTACACAAATTCCATGACTACACCTCTCAGTTCTCTAAAGCACAAGTGCGAGGAATTTACCTCTAGAAGGGGAACATCTCTATGATTTCATCTTGAGATGGTGCAACATTCTCCTTTATTGTCCCATATTATGAGAAGAAAGATGCATAATATGGGAATGCATTATCACATTGGGAAAAGCCTTTCCATTGCCCAAAGAAATACCTACTTCGTTTCCCAGACTTCTTAAGCTACTGATCCAGGAATCATCAGAACCTATGGAGGTATCTTACAACATGACCAACATTGTGCCAAATGAAGAAAATGCTCCACAAGAAGCATCTGAGTCACCAGAAACAATGGTGGTATTATGATCTGGGAAGACTACAACTTAGGACAAAGGAAAGGCGCCAATGCAAGAAGAGCAAGTGCCTAGAATTCCTTGTCCCCTTGTTGAAGAAAGGCAAGCTCCAGAACTAACAAATAAGCTAGATTATAATGTTGTTGCTCACTTGCATAGAATTCCGACAAGGTTGAGCATATACGATGCACTTCAGCTCTCTAAAGAGTCTCGGCAAGCACTCATAAATGCGCTGCTAGATGAGTCTATCAAGGATTGATACCTGGCAGAGGTTGCTAATACGGTTGAATGTGACCAAACCATCACTTTTATAGATGATGACTTGTTGCTTGGAAATACAGAGCATAATCATCCATTGTTTATAAGTGGTGATTTATCTAGAGAGAGGATTAACTATATTATATTGGATCCAGGATCTGCGGTAAATATTCTCTCACTCAAAATACTGAAGCATATTGGCATGTGCCCATCCGTTCTCAAAAGCAGTACTCTGGTGATTCAAGGATTTAATTAGGAGAGTCAAAGGACTATGGGGACTATCACCTTGAGTCTTGATATTCAAGGATTCCTCACAAAAGTCAATTGTCATGTCATCAATGAACCAACATCCTATAATTTATTACTCGGGAGGCCATGGTTGCATCAATACCAAGTTGTGGCATCCACGGTGCATCAATGCTTTAAGTTTTACCAGTATGGCATAATGAGGTGTAGCTCAGCTGATGTAAGACTATTCACAATTTCAGAGGCATTCTTCTCAGAAGCGCAATATTATAAGCTGGCACCAAATGAACTGGAGCAGCCAAAAGAATTCATCAAGCCAACCATAGACAGAAGGCAATAGCCATTTACTGCTAAAAGACAAGGGTCAACATCACAAAAACCCTCATCATAGGTTGAACCGCAACAGGTAGTCCCATCCCCAGTGATTCCACCACAAATGGCTTCACGCTTCGAAATTGCAATAGGCATTTCATAAGAAGACAAGTTGAAACTTAGGAAAGAGCTAGAAGTGCTCCACATAGATGAAGATGATGAAGAAAAATCATCGATTCAGCATCCACAACCATTACAGCACCAGATCACTCCTGCTCCTGTACCAACTCCGCCAAGTCAGAATATATTCAACTTGAAGCCAGTTGCAAATTCCCCGACTCCACAATCTTTTGCCTTTCAGGCTAGGATGTCGATGCCAAGACTGCTTGGAAGAGGACGCGGAGGATGATCGGCCAGGCCATCAATAGGCCGAGGGCAAGCCATACCTCCACCAGCTGGATTTTACGAGAATCAAGTCATAAACTCTTTGCAAGCTTATATGTCACCACATCCAGCACCAGTTGAAAACACCTAATTCTAGATCAACAACCCAAGCTCAAAAAGGACAACAACTACTCCTCCCATATCATCACCTTTAGTGCCAAGCTACTCTCAAGTAATCTCAAGACCAACACAGTCTTTGCATTTTGAGATTAACACCGAGAGCACCGGTCAAGCAAATCAAGAGGCATCCTCCAATCTTAGCATCAAAAGTAGTAAATGGGAGATTGGAGGAGGAAAATTACAATCTATGATGGTTGAATACAATTGGCCATTGACTCGGTTGGCAGAGTCAAAAATCATTCAGGGCAAAGAACCTGAACCGCAATCCCAAGCAGAAAGAGGAAGATTAGTATTTAAAGAGATGGGCTTGCCCTATGGATAATGTTGTACTTCTAATCTTCTAACCAGTAAATGTCTGTTTGTTGCGAATTTCCAAAATTTCAGCAAGGAATGCAGAAGGATGATCGACCTCCTCAGTATTTATCTTGATGAACCTTATATGTCGGTGACCAGTCCGCTCATCCCAGTTCTAATCAATGGAAAAATAAAAGGTCTCTAGTATCCAAGGGATCAGACAGGCCTTGGTGTGGGTGATGATATTGACGTGGATAGTGATGAGGAGTACACCTTGGATTATTCCTATGTGAGTATCAAGTCGACTATTGGTCCCATTATGTGGGACTGCCAGTCAGCTCCTACTGAGTGCAAGATGTCAAAAACGTCATCTACCCCAATAATAATTGTACATTATTACATGGTTTCCACTTTTCACCATACATCCATAGAAGAGAAAGAATCTGAGTCCGATGATAAAGAATTGTAAAGAAACTTGGAGGGACCTGGTGATACAGAGGGCAAAGAAGTTGTTGATGACCCATCAATTCCCGAATCAGAGTTAGGAATGGCAAGTGAGACTCATTAGTCCGATCACGAGCTAGACCCTAACCATTTAAAAGAAGAAGAAGATGATGACTCTGATTCTTCATTAGAAGAAATAACCTATGGCACAGCTCCACCGGGGTTAGAAGATGGTGGACAACCAACAATCGATGAGCTTGAAGAGTTCAACTTGGGTAGGAACGAAGACAAAAAACCTACCTTTATCTCTAAATTTATTCCAAAACATGAAAAACAACTGCTAATGAGCCTCCTCAGGGAATTCAAAGATGTTTTTCCATGGACATACTCAGAAATGCCTGGCTTAGATTCGGATATTGCCATGCATTCTTTACATATCTCCCCAAGCAAACGGCCAGTAAAGCAAGCGCCGAGAAAATTTAGACCTGAATTGGAGCAACAAATTATTAATGAGGTCAACAAATTGCTGGAAGCCAACTTCATCCAAGAAATTAAGTTCCTGAGATGGCTCTCTAGTGTTGTCCCGGTGAAGAAAAAGAATGGGCAAATACAAGTTTGTGTTGATTTTCGCAATCTCAATGAAGCCTGTCCAAAAGATGAGTTCCCACTGCCACATGTGGAACTCCTTATCGACAGCACATCACTTTATGACACATTTTCATTCATGGATGGTTACTCTGGTTATAACCAGATCAAGATTGCGCTAGCAGATAAGGCTTCCACTGCATTTCGCACTCCAATGGGTGTCTTTTGCTACCAAGTTATGCCATTTGGACTAAAGAATGCAGGAGCGACTTACCAAAGAGCTGTGCAAGTTATTTTTCATTACATGCTTCATAAATATGTTGAGTGCTATGTCGATGACTTGGTGGTAAGATCCAATAGCTACGATCAGCACCGTCTAGATCTATGCACCGTCTTTGTATGGCTTAGGAAAAATAAGCTGCGCATGAACCCACTCAAATGCGCATTTGGAGTTGGGTCAGGAAGGTTCTTGGGATTTATTGTCTGTCACCGAGGAATCGAGGTGGACCCACAAAAAGCAAAGGCCATCAGAAACATGCCTCCCCCAAGGAACGTAGATGACCTAAGGAGCCTGCAAGGAAATTATCTTATATCCGGAGGTTTGTGGCCAACTTAGCAGGAAGATGTCATCCATTTCATTGTCTACTAAAGAAGGATGTAGACTTTATTTGGGATGAAGCTTGCCAAAAAGCTTTCGATACCATCAAAGAATTACTCTACAGTCCGCCGGTTTTGGCTGCACCAACTAAGGGTAAACCGCTTATCTTGTACATCTCCACGAGCAAGCAATCGCTGGGGGCATTGCTCGCACAAGAAAATCAAGATGGAAAAGAATAAGCGTTGTATTACCTTAGCCGTCGGTTGATCGATGCAGAATGCAATTATTCTCTGATTAAAAAAATATGCCTTGCCTTAGTATTCGCAGCCCAAAAATTAAGGCATTATTTCCTCGCTCGTGAGTTCCAATTAATTTCTAAAGCAGATCCACTCAAGTTCTTTATTACTCATCCCATGTTGTCGGGGCGGTTGTCCAAGTGGTCATTACTGCTGTCAGAATTTGACATCACCTTTGTCCTGCAAAAAGCGGTGAAAGGACAAGTTCTAGCTGACTTCTTGGCAGCTCATCCAGTCGATGAAGAGGTTGTGGTGCAAGAAGACTTACCAGATGAAGAAGTGTTCATTGCATGAGTCAACACTCCTTGGAAGACGTACTTCAATGGTGCTGCCAAAGTTGTCAGTGCTGGCATTGGAATCATCTTCATCTCAGCCCAGAAAGACATTCTTCCATATTCTTTTTACTTAGGAAAAAATTGCACCAACAATGAATCAGAGTACGAGGCATTAGTCTTAGGACTTCAAATTGCCCTCAACTTTGGGGTCACGAAATTAGACATCTTTGGGGATTCAGAACTAGTGGTCTAACAATTAACCACTAAATATGAAGTTCCCCAGCCCAGTTTGCATCGGTATTATGATATTGCGCAAGGGCTATTGGATCAACTTTTTCAAGTCAGCATTGGACATATCCCACGAACTGAAAATACCATTGTTGATGCTCTGGCAAATCTAGCAACCGCTTTAGCCATCGCTAGAGGCCAAGCGGTCATTGTCAAAGTCGAGCAACGAAGCCGCATTCCTGACTCAGATGAGGGAGAGATCACTAAGCGAATAGAATGCGTAGCCTGTATGGAACTGATGGCAGATGATTGGCGAACCCCATACATTGACTACTTGCACTATGGGATTCTCCAGGAGAACTTGCAAGAAAGGTTAGCTCTAAGAAAAAGAGAGGCTCGATATGTGTATTTCAATAATACATTGTATCACCGAGCATATGATGGACTTTGGCTCCATTGTCTTAACGGGAAGGAGATCCAATACACACTCATGCAAGCGCATTCTAGTGAATGTGGTGGGCATCCATCTAGTCAAAGATTACACAGACGGATCAAATGCTTGGGATATTACTAGCCTACTATGGTCTCAGACTCATTGCAATTTGCCAAATCATGTCTTCAATGTCAACTCCATGGGGATATCCGGCACATACCACCTTCAGAATTGGTACCCGTAAACATTTCTTGGCCATTTGCATGGTGGGGGTTTGATATCATTGGTCCAATCAATCCCCCATCTTCCAAGGGACATGCTTATATCCTGGCTGCAACTAATTACTTCTCCAAATGGGCAGAAGTTGACCCATACAAGGGAGTCAGAGCCAAAGAAGTAATCAAATTTATTAAATTCAAGATTTTGTATCGATATGGTAATCCATGCTAAATTACATTAGACAATGGCACTCCATTCAAGAATGAGGAAATGTAGAAGTTTTGTCGAAAGCAAGGCATCAAACATATATTCTCTATACCATATCACCCACAAGGGAATGGCCAAGTGGAAGAATTCAACAAGGCAATGCTAAAGATCATGAGAAGAAAGGCAGATAGGAATAAGCAACAATGACATCTCAAATTACTAGAGGCACTTTGGGCTTATCGTAGCACTCATCGGACAACAACCAATGCAACCCCCTATTCTTTCGTGTTTGGGGTAGAGGCAGTCTTGCCCTTGGAAGTGCAGTTGTCTTCACTTAGAGTGGCAACACATTCAGGGCTAACAACTAACAACTGACCAACAAGCCAAGTTGCAGTTCGAAGAGCTCGACGCTTTGGACCAAAAGCGGTTTCGAGCCAAACAAAGAATTGAGTTATACCAAGCTTGCATGGCCGAGGCATATAACCAATTAGTTAAACACCAAGCTTACCGCCTAGGTGATTTAGTTCTCAAATTAAGAACTAAAATAATGGCGGGTGGCAAATTAATTGACAAATTTGAATTCAAGTGGGAAGGCCCTTATGTTGTGCAAGAAGCTTATGCTAATGGTTCATAATGGATTGTAAATAATAATGGTATAGGAGAATTGCCCATTAGTGGACATTTCCTAAAGTGTTACTATACATGAGCCGGGAACGAGCTAATGCTAGGGGCATTTGCTCCCCACTCTATATTCCTTGCACACGCTTCTCAAGCAATTCAATTCAAGTGCAAAAGCGGGATTAGCAAAAATAAAAAAAAAAAGAAAACATGTCAAGAGACCAGGCATTGCAAGAAAATGATGCTAAAACTACACATTCATTAGCATAAAAGATTCTCAATCATAGAAGAAGTTCACAAGTGAGTTAAGTCAGTTAAAATAGACTCCTTCAAAAGGCTAAACTGCTTCTCCACTGTCTTCAAGGCTTGAGTGGCCTCTGGGCTCATAAATAGAGATGACTTCAACTCTTTTAAAGTCTCCTTAGTTGCTATCACTTCTTGTTGGGAAGCAACCACTTCTTCCTTCAAGTGTTTGAAGGTGTCCAAACCTTTAACTTCATCTCTCTCCTTGGAAGCAACAAGAGATTCTTGAAAAGATAAATGATGGCTCAACTGGTGAAGCTCCCACAGGAGGACCTCGAGGCGATCTTTGCTTGCTCTAATATCTACTCTCAAAGAGGTCAACTCCGCTTGAAGAGATGAAAGATACTCTGAAGCCATGCCTGCGGTTGACAATTTCTCACCGATCCTAGCCCGTAGATCTTCAAGTTCAACTTCCTTGGCAGCAATGGTTTAAACAGGAAGTCTCGCGATAGCATCTAATTCAGCCTATTCCCACACTTGTTGAAAAACTTGAGTTGCTTGAAGATGGATGACAAACAAGATATGTCACCACCCAGCCTTTCTATACCTTCAGCACGGAACAGAAAACAATCTTGTAAACTCGCGATTGCATCGAGCGAAGTGGCTCTCTGTAGTGTTTAGCAAAATCCGAGCAAAAAGATTGGACTTCATCTTCTAAGTTCACCTGTTGAACCCTGCTTAGCTCCTTTGTTGCCTTAAGGCTAGCAGAAGATAGCATCTAAAGAAAATCCTCAATGAACAAAACATGAAAACGCGATGTCGATACTTTGGGTATTTCCCTACGTGATTCATAAGCATTATTGTCAGTCTGCTGCAATGCCTCAGGAGCAGAGGGAAAGGTTCTGCATACGGCATGTTCATCCTCAAGATCAGGAGTAGCCTTGTCTGCTTCTCTCTCAAGAACAACTATGGAAGTAGCACCCTCGAATGGGATCTCTGCTGAAGTAACCTCCTCTTCCATTGGAGGCCTTGCAAGATGAAGAAGGTGTGGAGACAATGGAGAAAGAGGAGAAGGGATGTCACCAAGCTGACGGATTACCTCATATAAATTGAAGAGATTAGGTGATGATTCTCTCTAGTTACCTACTAATGCATTGATAGCATCTGACTGACTGGTATGCATCTCCATAAGAATACATTTAGCAGCAATAGCCTCGGTATCTTCCCCACTAGATGCCCCGCTACCTTCTACCAATTGTTCTGATGCCTCAATGGGTCTAGAAGATGACGAGGCAGAAGGAGTTGTCTCATAAGGAAGCATGCTCCTAGGAAGAGGTTTAGGCACTTTTCGACTTACTTTGGCCTTCTTCCTTCGATCTGTGGTGGAAATCCAAGAAGAAGTGGTTCCTTTTTGTAAAGCAAGAACCCCTTTATTGGCTATCGCCTTCTTACTCCTTTTAATGGCTGGAATAAGAGCTCTATCATTAGTTACCACCTCCTTCCTCCTGACAGCTGGAGCAGAAACCTCTTCATCAGTTGTTATCTTCTTGATGACTAGAGCAGGAGTGTCTTCACTCGTTGCTGCCTTTATACTCTTCTTGAGAGTTGGAACCAAAGGAGCTACTTTGCAGCGCGAGATCACACTTTTGGTCGCTCTCAGAGAAGGAGCCTTGGACAATCCTCGGCTAATTTTTTCCTCCTCGCCCTACTTTCCAGCAGCACTACTAGATTCAGTCCCTTTCTTTTGAGACAAGGTTGTTCTTAAAGGAGCTGAAACTAAAGGAGCCTTATCACGGAATTGTACTGGAGTACAATCTACCAAGTACCATTCCAACCCTGCCTATACATCAACTTCTACTTTGGTCATCTACTCCCTTAAAAGGGCACGTTGATCGGTGCATTTGCTCAGCATAACCCGGAGGGACATAAGGAGCTGGTTCAAGAATAGCTAGCTCAAGAGTTATTAGCTCCATCCAAATCTTCTCACCTATGGGGTATATCTGCTCACCATAACCCCACCACCCAAGGTGACTGCGATCAGTGCGATGAATGTTTTGATGAGGACGATGTTCATCCAACCATCAAAATTTTTGTGAAAAAGTGGATGGCCTCTTGAAATCCATGGCTCATTGTGCTCCCAAGAAGACACTCTTGGGCATGTCAAGTACGAAGGAGGATGCTAACAGACGGTAAGAAAACATACCATAATTAGGGGGCATCGCCCTGCTGATTTTGCCCCCATTGGTGCTATACCACCAGGCATAGTCCTTGGTCACATGAACTCTTCGGGCTGGGCCAGGCAAGAAAACGTTGTAATCTCATGATGTAGAGGTAAAATGGAACAACATTGGGTACCACCAGGCTGGACCAACTCCTGTTATACGTTCCTCTCAAGATATAAATACGACACGACCTGGCATTTCTTGGACAATTCGGGGAATATGGTTTGACCCAAAACCTGGAGCCTTCCCGAAGAGAAAGCAAGCAAGCTTGCAAAGAAATGATGAACTCGTTGATCTTGCTGAATGTTTTGTCCTTGCCTTTCACCTCATATCCCAAAGGATTGTTGACTGGAGCAAATAGAAACATCTCCTGAGAAAACTTGCGTAGTTTCACTAACCAATCCGTCACTTCATCAAATTGTATGTTCCTGAAAATGGCAGTTGAAAACTTACCTAATAATAAGCCTTTACCAGGAAATTGAGTTGGTGAGTCGACCCCATAAATCCAGGGAAAATAAAGTCCTAACCAGGTTATAAAGAAGTGGACTAGGAAGTAAGTGGTGCACATGGCCGGACCAGAATGGTGTAAGACCATGTCGTTTAGCCCATGATAGATGTCGCATAACACATGAGGAGCCATGGACAGTCTCTTGCCTTCAGCAAGCTGAAGATCCAGCATTAAGCATAAGGGGTTAATGCAATGATTATGCCCCGATGAAGGACAAATGATAGTAGAAAGCCACAGCATAAGGAATAAAACTAATTCTTCCTCGAAGGTAATAATTCCCAAAAGAGCTTCATCAGCCCAAATATTCCATTTTGCCCAATCTTCAGATGATGGCATCCTACATTTTTGAGCGCTGGGATTGGAAATCCTTCCAAACAGTTGTGCCCTGCCTATCCAGGAAAGCTTAGTGCCTGACCGTCTTAACTTACTCATTATATTTAAGATGCGATGACCTAAGCTGCTTTCTTTGAAATCCTCATTCGGTGGGAGGTACAAGTCAAAAGGCTCCCCGATGATAGGCAACCCACAGGTGACATTGAGGTCCCATAGTGTGATTCTCATCTCACCACAAGGAAAATGGAAAGAATTGGTCGTCAGGGACCAGAACTGAATAAAGCCGCACATGGCTTCCATGTGCTGGTGGAATGGGTCGTGGGTGCATAGAATTACATCATAAATGCCAGCCTGACAAAGGACATTTTTGTGCATTGCTACTATCTGCTCTGCCCAAGGTCTAAAGAAATTATTCTTTGGTAAACCACCCTTAAACCGGCCTCTTCCTCCATCTGTAACAAACTTATAACCCTCAAGAATTGTTGCCCTTTAGCGAGGGGTCTCAACAAAGTATTCACGAGGATCTAACATCTCTTTGATGGGAGATAGGAAATAGTCGTCAAAGTGGTCCTTCTCATCATAGTACGCAAAGGCATTGGAAGATAGATAAGTGCACTCTACATCTTTTCTATGTATAAAGCGAGGTTGAGAGCGAAGAGCAAAAGGGCTTTTTTTTACTCTTCATATTTATCATGGAAAAATGACGTATTGGAGAATGACCCGTGATGTCACTATCAAATCCAGGAAGCTTTTGCTTTGGGAGCTCTACATTTAACCAAACAAAGAAGCCTTTGTCTATCTCCTTAACTTGATAATAACGGATAGCACTTTGAAGGTCAGGGTCACCACTTTTCTTTTGCTTCTTCCATTTTTGCAGTGACTGGCATTCTGATGCTATATGAACTCCTCATTGGCACTGAGTTGTAATATGAAGTTCCCTTTGAACTGTGGTGGAACAAGGATCTCTCCTTCTTCGGATCCATCTTTTGACACTCTTACATCTAGCTCAAGGGTAGCATTAGATGAAAGAATCACTTTAGTGGCGGGAGGATTCAGATCAGAACTACCCGCCAATAGGTTGCATCGATGTTGCTTCATCTTGGTCATTACATTATGCTCTCCAGCAAAGACTAAATCAATATTCCAAGGAATGTAGCCAAACTCCTCCGTTCTAATGGGAGAATAGCTGAAGTCCACACAGTCAATTGAGCCGACAAGGGATGGAGAAGTCACTCTGTTGTGAGGATCCATATCTATTAAGAATGAAAGAGAGAGGGAATATGTCAACAAATGCCTTGTTCAAGAGACGAGGAGGTGATCAATGATGTGAAAAAAAAGAAGAACAAGAAGAAATGTGTGTGTTGTTGAAATGGGCCTTGAGCTTATCCCATCAATGTTGGATTTGTTTCATGAATTTTTCAACACAACATGAAGTTTGGAGGCTTTTCTCTCTCTGACCAGCTTAGGAGATCAAGCTATTGGAACCTTGGACAAAATTCCAAATGCTTGAAAGCACAAAGTTTATGTTGTCTATACAGGCCCACAACAATAGTAAGATTATCAAGCTTTCACACTGGATTACAGTTCGTAAGCTTATCGGGCCAAAGAAAGGTTAGGGGAAGAAGAGCTAAGGTTTATCACTAGACTACACTCAGCTAGCTCATGAATTCATATAAGCTCTTCCCTAGCTATCCAACTGATGGGCCATGCACCAAAATTCCAACCATGGTTAGCCACATCTAGCGGGCCCCACATGGGCTTCTACTCCAATCAACCTTTCCATTTGGACTTTGCCTAGAACGAGCTTGCGAAGGAGCTTGTGGGTCACGCCTCACCGGTTCATCACCCATCAATGTATGGACCTCGTGTGCAAGCTCGTTAAGGCAGCACCTGGATCGCACCCTCTCCCATCTGTAAAGAGCCAAGCAATGAACTGTGTGTCGAGAGCCTACTAGCAGTAAGCTTGGGCAGCGCCATTTGTGGCTTGCTTTGTTTGGTTATCACGATCAAGTCCATCAAGCACATGCTTGACTATGCTGACTGAAGTCCACTAGGGTGATTCAGCCAGGCACTTGGCAACCCACACATTGAATATTTCTTTGGTTGCTCATGTGCAAGGTCAGTGTCTTCCTCCACCAAGTTGGAGAGATGAATAAAAATATGTATATAATAATAATAATAAATGCAGAAGAAAAATGGATATTTCGTCTGACTTTAACAGATCACAAAATCTAGATGGGCTAAGAAAATCAGCAATAAGCCCCCGACAGCACTAAAATATGGCAGAGGGCTCTAGTGTTGTAAATGCCAACCTTCTCCTTGCACCTTCCAATAGATGTTGACAGAACATCGGAAATGCAGTCCTTCGAAGAGAACCGCCAAATCGGTGGAGACAATCCAAGTTTCGTAACAACTCTGGTGAAGCTGAAATGATAGAAAAGAATTAGAGAAAATAAGTTCCTGAAGAGAACTTGTCAAGTATAGTGTGGAACCTGAAGCAGAAGCAATGTTATAACCCAGAACAGATAAGAGGCTGCAGCGTCTCCCCTTAGATAGTAGCTTTATAGGCAAGCAATAGTGGCCATTGAGCCCAGCCAGCACCAAAAACGGAAATACAAAAACGGCCCTACAAACATTGCTCAATAGTAGAAAGTCACAAGGAACAGAAATTCAAATGGGTGGCTTATATTGTAAAGGAGCCGTTGTAGAGGACGACCATGATTCTCGGGAAATTACAAGCATCGACCGTCATCATGCACATCTCACCAGATGCTTACCCATGCCGAACAGCCGCTGGGGGGCATACTGTTAGGACACTAAATGAACCGCGGTAGCACAAATCGGCAATGGTGGATGTTCCAGTCAACAGCCCCTTTGCATCACCGACGTCATGACTTGCGCCCGCTAGCAGGGAGACGATGATGATGCCATCGGCCACGCTACTGAGCACGAAGCTGACACAATGTTGGTTCCGCCCACCAGCAGACGAACAAAGCCAACCACGGGCATGGCCATGCTACTGTCCAGTGGAGACGGCGACGTTGCAGAGATGCCCAACTTTCCGAGGGGTGTAGAAGCTCTCAGCCGTGAACAGGGTGTTCAGTGGTTGCAGTGTCATGCAACCGACATTAGATAGCATCACTGGCGGAAGCACTGGCAGCAAGCGGCACCCCTATTCCATGGCAGCCACGAACAGGGTGTCCGGTGGAGATGACAGCAGCGATGCCGGTGTCGAACGGTGTCAACGGCTAAAGCATCGACAACAACGCAACCTATGGTTGCCGACAGCATGGCAGTGGACTAGCGGCAGCGATGTCTAGACGTTGGCAGCAACGCAAGCAATGGAGGCCAATGGGCAGTGAATTCTTCTAGCTAGCGGCGATGGTTGTACAACGTGGGACAGGACCCTAAAAGCATCAGCGCACTTTAAGAAGCCTAATGAATGGAGCTGATCAGGCATTCAGTCGTCAGTCTGTGAAATCGAACACCCACTTTGCGGCCAAAGCAGGAGGCTGGTCAAGCGTCGATGACCCCCTCTGGCCACCAAATCAGGTATCCGGTGCGGTATAATCGAATCCAGTCATTCAGCTGGATTTGATCGGCTGTCCGACTGGTGGACACTGCTGGCAGAGATGGACAGCGGTGGCGATGACCCAACGTGGGTGAACACAGGCAATAGGCAGCACCCCTGTTCTGTGGCAGCCATGAACAGGGTGTCCGGTGGAAACGGCGGCAGCGATACCGGCGTAGAATGGTGTTGCCGACTGAAGCATTGGTAGCAATGCAACCTACGGTCGCCGACAGCATGGCAGTAGAGCATCCGATCGGGAAGCGACAATCGTGACGGCAACAGTGGATGGTGTAGTTTGGCCCCATCTGTAGCAGTGGCGACAGCAGCAAACTAGCATTGATGATGTCACCCCCACTCGGCGAGCAGCGACGTCAATTAACAACGAGTGGCTACCCGCCCGAGTCGCGCAAATGAAGCCGAAGATGGGTCATGCAAATGGAGGCATTAGCTGCCTATGATGTCCACGCCAGGCGGCAGCAAAGAGTTCAATAGGTCGCGGTTAGGCAGGAAGCGTTTCCCTGTGGTCGTGCGGTGCTGGGTTGAGCGGGTCGCACAAATGGGCAGGTGAGTAGAGCAAGTCATGCAACAAGAGCCAGGCTGTGCAGCTGACACGGGAGATTATTACTCGACCGTGCCATAGCTGACATGCATTCAAAACACCGCAAGCTAAACGCCATAACTGGGATGTCCCTGGCAGCACAACTGCCGCAACTGCAACACTGTGCCGAATGCCGCAACTAAAACACTCTTCCAAACGTCGCAACAGGAATGCTCCACCGAACTCCACAATAACTGAGATGTCGTAGCTACGACGCTATTGGAAGGCAGCAGCTATGGTCCGTTGTAGGCCAAAACATCACAAATGCAACGTTGGATCGAAATGCCGCAGCCGGGCGCAGTCAGCCGCAAATGCAACGTCGGATCAAAATGCCGCAGCCGGGCATAGTTCGTCTCAAGTGCAACGTCGGATCGAAATGCCGCACAGACATAGTTGTGCTGCAACACCACCCACGCACCTTTACAAAATTACCAAAGTGCCAAAAGCCGAAGCTGAAATCATTTTTACAAATTCCCAAATTGCCCCTATACTCAAGAAAACTATAAATACCCCTCATTTTTCTAAGAGAGAGGACCGTTTTTGGAAGGGAGAGGGAGGATTTTTGAAGAGAGGATTTTTGGAAGAAGAATTCTTTTGGAACTTAGAGGAGGAGCTTGAGGAATCTTCAAGAAGTGTCTCAGTTGACACCAGTGGCCAAAGGCCACTGGTAATCTCTCTAGTGCCTAAGGGCACTCTGTCATGGCCCCACCATGGTACATATATGGGTCCCACCCATGTTATGGTAATGGTGGGCCCCATATGGCCAATGGACAACAAGATAATACTGATTTAGACATTCTAAACACATTAAAACTTGTTTGAACCCTGATTAAGCCACGTAACTACCCCATAAATTAGGAAATTAATGACCTTATCTTAAATTAACTAAGAATTATCATTAAGACTAATCACTATCATTAGTGTTAATCATGATTAGACTTAATTAACTTAAAGTGTAATTAGGTTTAATTCCTGTAGTCTGGATCTTAGATCTCTCACAGTATAAATGGCAGAGATCATCCTCTTGCAGTTTTCCACAGGATATTGGAAAACACCACTCACTAACTCATTCAAAAGCCTAAGTCTAGGGCCGAGTCATTGAGTCGTAACTCACTGAGTCACTAAGTCATGACTGACTGAGTGAAACCTTAGCATATGCCATTCATCAAAATGGTTAAACCCAGTCAACTTGGCTCACTCTTCCTAAGCTTCTCATGGGTAATTGAGAAAGCCAAGCTAAACCCAGTTAACCTGGCCCACTCTTCCTAAGTTTCTCATGGGTAATGAGAGAAGGCTTAACCAAACCTAGGTCACCTATTTTCTTTTGATCTCTTTCAGGTCTAAACACAATGGAGATCACCCGGTCCTGAGTCCTTTCAGGATATGCCAATTGGGTCACAAAACATCTACTGTCTCTATGGTTTCTTACAGGCTAAATAATAGAAATCACCCGGTCTTGATCTCACCTGGGATAAACTAATAGGATCAAAACACCCATGTTCTAGTTGACCCAGTGTCTCTCAACCCAGTCTAGAACCGTGTCATCACATCTGCCCATTGACTTGCGGCGATCACCTAAATATCAAGTCATCACAATGTGCTCGGCGATCCCAAAGACAGCACACATCTATTTTGAGAGAGAGTGTGTGTTTTATTTTTGAATTTCTAAGATGCATTGTAATTTTCCTTTTAATCAAGGGTTTTCTCCATTGTGGAGATGTAATTAGGATCACTTGTGGTCTGGAATGTGAACATACAATTTTTCTGATGTACATGGCAAGTGTAATCAATTAAGGAAAATCAATAAAAATGGAAATTGCTTGATTTATTTGAAAGATGATCGATACCATGATATTATTCCATTTACTTATTCCTCAATTTTGTCCTTGATACAAGCTTGTACTATCGCAGTCATCTGAGGCCTCTGCTCCCCTTGTTGATGTCCAAGGGCGATATTAGGTCCACAGCCTCTACCCTAGTCTGGAATCTGCCATGTGCCACTCTAAAGGCTACACTCTCACTCCTCCCTTGTAAAGAAGGACAATCCCCACTAGAAACAAATGAGTGGTCTCCTCTATCCTGATTCCCATGTTTGCTTAGATGGTTAACTAGTTTCTCTCATTTGTCCTGGATTCAACCTTGTTTCTCATCCTTCCATCCTTCATGGTAATAGTGGGCATTCAAACCTCAAGTGTCCCAATTACTTAAAATTAAAACAAACTTTTTCAAAAGGTGCACCACTCCCCTGCTCAATTCAAGGCTTGTTTCTACGTACTAGATCATTGTCTCTAGCACGCTTCCTTTCTCTTAATTTGTTTTGCTCTTCTTCCTCCTTTTCCATTATATGAGCACGCTCCAAAATGTCTTTATATCTTGTTAACATTAATAGGGCCACATCCCTCTGAATTGGCAACCTCAACCCTTCTTAGAATTTTTAGGCTGTCTCCACTGAATTTATCTGTGCCCATGGTACAAACTATGCTAACAATCTAAACTGTTTATTATATTCTTCCACAGCTCTTCTACTTTGTATCAAAGTCATTAATTTTGTGGCCTACCTAGCCCTTTCACTTAGTGGTACATATTGGCAGACTACACTCTCCTTAAATTCAGCCCAAGACAAGCCCACTCCCTCCTCGCGGACATTCAAGCTCTCCGTGTTCCACCAACAGTCAGCATCACCTTCTAGCTGGTAGGCTGCATAGAGAACTTTGTGTTCTTTGGTCTATCGCATATATTTGAATACCTTTTCCATCTCGGAGATCCATTCATCTACTATTCTATAGTCTTTTTGTCCTTTAAAGACAAGGGGCTTCACATTTAGTTCGATCCCACGCCATTCTTGGGATGTTTGTCCCTCTTCTAATATGGTTTACCCCATATTCTGTCTCACCACTTGTCCTATCTACTGAGTTGGTTCTCCTGTCTGCCATTGATGTGCTTGCAATAATTCTTGGAGTGTTTGGGTAATCATCACCATAAAATTTCTCAATTATGGTGCCACCTCCAATACTGGTGGATTAACGCTACTAGGCCCATGCATAGCTAGTCTGTTTGTTTCCGCAGTAGCTGTCCCCATTTCCCTTGGCTCATTGACCACTTCATTATCTACATCATTACATGATGGTCTAGAGCTACCACCTATGTCAAGTTGTTCTTCCGCCCTCAAGGCTTTCGATCAAGCCTCTCTGATAATCACCCCTATGGCTCGAGTATGAGCAAGTTGCCTTTGAGGCTCGCCTTCCACCATAGGGGCTTTTCCTTTGTTGATTCTTTTTCTTGGTGCCATACTGTAGAGTTTATTATTATAAAATCATATAACCACATTCAATTATAAGATCATCTCAACACATAAAATTAATATTTACACTAACAACATCACTTAACTAACGGTCCCCATGTTTCTATGGTTTAATTAATTCATACTAAGCATGTTATGTATTCATTTATCTGACAACCCTTAACCATCACAATTTAGGGATTTCACTCAATCACTATTCAGGTCATTAGGCAATTACTTGCCTTTATACCACTTTATAATGCCCCACCTTTGGGCATTACTGAAAGGCAGCATCATAAGGAACTTTGGATAAAGTCTCCTTTAAATCGATCATCTCAAACCTATACATACCATCATCCTGCATAATCATACATATCCACATTATTATAAACTAAACATTCCACACCCACAACTACACAAAACTGCCAGTTGCATTGTGATGGAGGTAGTTAGATAAATTATAGGCCTAGTCTGTATCATGACATGCCAATCAAACTTAATTTACACAAATATATATACATACAACACAAGCCCAAATTTATAAATTTATAGGTTTTTATATACATGCAAAAATGATAAAAAGAATTTTCATAATTATGATCTCTTAGTGGTTATGAGTCACTGCCTATCCTAGCCCTGAGCTCCAACCCCATGTTGGGCTCCGCCTTCAGGCCTATTAACTAAAAATCAAAATTTAAACAGAGTGAGTCCAAGTAACTCAGTAAGCAGGTATAAGATTAAATAGTAATTAAATAACAATTTATGAATGTCATTATAATTCATATGCGTACTTACATTTCTACAATGTACAATATCTCACAATAATGTAACAATGATTTCACCAATCTATTACCCTTTCAAACCATCTTAGGTTAGTTAGATATACTAGGCTATCCACGCCCCCATGCCATTCTGGCATACTCATATTCTGCCATACGACCTCCATGCCATTTTGGCATATCACACAGCTTGTTATGCCATTCTAGCATATCAAATTTGGCCATATGGGCCATCCCGCTAGTTAGACATGCCATATATGGCCATTTGGGCCATCTTGCCTTTTTGGCGTATCATATCTGGCCATTTGGGCCATCCTGCCTTTCAGGCTCGTCATATCTTTCCATTCAAGCCATCCTGTGTTTCAGGCACATCATATCTGGTCATTTGGGCCATTCTCCTTTCAGGCGTATCATATTTGTAAATCCCATTTCGGAATAATATGTTGTACAAGAAACTAAATTTATTTCATACAACTCTAGCGTTTTCTCATTTCATTTATTTGCACTAAAAACTACTCCAAATCTACTAATGTAAACCTCATTAAAATTTTAACAAATCCCTCATGCAAAAATATAAAAAAAATCAATTTTCTACATTTTACTGTTCCATCACAGTTGGCGCCCTACCGGCTGCTCCCATGATACTTTGTTTCCTCCCTTTTGTTTATTTACCATGTTCATTCCATTCTTTATTCCATCAATTGACATGTTATACCATTCCCTATTTACTTAATTTCATGCTATATTCACCAAGCATTCCATAATAATCATTATATCTTCATGGTATTCAAATGCTTTCAATCAATTTAAAATTGCTATTTCATCATTTCAAGTGTAACTATGTTACACCATAACAACCTTGCTAATACACTCATGTCATTGCATGTAACCATACCTTACAAATTGCATAAGCTTTTATATTTCTTATTCTTGATTATGAGTCTACAAAATATAGTTTTCAAACAAGACCCATTTCTAATACTACAAAACTTAATAGAATTCACATTCAATGACTAGAATGCATATTCATCAATTTTGAAAATAGTTGTGTAAAGAAGACAGGCATTAAATGAATCTGCTTGCCTGTATATGAAGAATCCCAAATCTATAAGCCTCAAACTCTTTAAGTCTAAGTTCAATACCTCAATCTATCACTCCTATACATATCATATGTGTTCCATTAGTGTTTTCATACCCATATAGCCTACAAATCATTTGTGGCTCAATTTTTAGTTTAATTTCATAATTTCACCCTTCTATAGTTTAACAAATTATTTAGGTTAATACTTGATTAAAGAGAAATTAAAGATTCAATAACAGGGATCATTCGGTTATATCATTCTTGGTGTCATTTCTTCAAATAACCGATATGCACTTTTCAAATTTCACCTTTCTAGTTATAAATGTTATAATAAACTAAATTATACCCCAATTATCAATCATAACACTTAATTTAGAGTTAAATTTGCATTTCCCCATTTTTGAGCCCAACAAAACCTTAATTCTTCATAACTTCTCCCATAAAGCATAATTCTATTAAATTACTTAGTAGAAATACTAATTCTATAAGAAAATCACTTACCTATTAATTTGCTTTGATCCATTTCCACAAAAACTTGATGAAGGATGATTTCCTCCAATTCCCTTCCAATTCCTATGCTCCAACTGGCTCATTGAATTTCTCTAACTTAATCGGTGAAATCTACAAAAATCTAGAGTTTTTCAAGCTTAGGGACATGAGAGAGAGAGAGCTGGAATTGTAAATGGGGTTTTGGGATAGCTGATGGAGCATTATAAATGGCTCCATCTCCCATGCTCCGGTGATGCACTTCAAGTTCTGTACATCTACCCCATTTTTCACCACTTTTATAGTTTTTTAGCATTATTCCTATTAAATAAACCATAAGACAAATATTATTAGCCATGTTCTTAAAGCTTTTATCACTTTATTTAGCTAAATTCTCCTTATTTTCAATGAATATACATGCACCATTCATTTTCAGCTAAAGAAACAAATATTCCCACACCTTAAAATTTCAAGGCGTCACATCAAGAAAACTCCATTTGAATTATTTTATGGAAAGAAATAAAATGTTTCTTATTTTCATACTTTTGGCTACAAATGCTTCATTCCTAACAATGATAAGGAAAACCTTGGGAAATTTGATAGCAAATCTGATAAAGGAATATTCCTTGGTTATTTCATTGTTAGTAAGGCATTTAGAGTGTACAACTTAAGACTTAAGGTTGTAGAAGAATCTATTCATGTTAACTTTGATAAACATATTGACTCTATGAAAAGAACTAGTAATTTTGATGATGAGCTAGAAAACCTTACAGCAAATGTGGAGAAACTGAAGTTGTAAGATAAACAAGCTGAAGCTCCACAATCAGAGACATCAATGGATGAAGTTGGACCATCCACAATAGAGGTAAATGAGGAACGTAACTCATCTCTTCTCAAAGATTGGAGGTTCATGAATGCTCATCCTGAAAACCGGATAATTAGTGATGTGTATGATAGAGTCAAAATTAAATCATCTTATCACCAAGTATGTGGCAATTTTGCTTTTATTTATCAACTAGGGCCAACTTACATAGACTAAGATTTAGAAGATGAAAACTAAATTTTATCTATGTAAGAAGAATGGGACCAATTTAAAAGAAATGATGCATGGACAATTCTTCCAAGAGCAGACAACCAATCTATTATAATTACTAAATGGGCCTTTAGGAACAAATTGGATGAATCAGGACTTGTAGTAAGAAATATGGCAAGAGAAGTAACAAAGGGATATTGTTAAGAAGAAGGTAATAACTTTGAAGAGTCATACGCCCATGTTGCAAGGATAGAAGTCATTAGAATGCTCCTTGTATTTGTATTCTAAATGGATTTTAATTTATATTAGATGGATGTAAAAAGTTCATTCTTAATTGGATTCATTAATGAAGAGGTTTATGTGGAATAACCCCTAGGTTTGAAGATCCTCATAGTCCAAATCCCGTCTTTAGACTCAAGAAAGCTCGCTATGATTTGAAACAGGCTTCTAGAGCTTGGTATGAGAGGCTAAGCAAATTCTTAATTGAGAAAGGTTTCTCAAGGGGTAAAGTAGATACCACATTCTTCATTAAGCATGCTATGAATGATATCCTTATAGTTCAGATTTATATTGATGATATAGTATTTGGTGCAACTAATGAAAATCTCTACCAAGAATTCTCCAAGACAATGTAGGGTGAATTTAAAATGAGAATGATGGAAGAACTTAACTTCTTTTTGGGACAGCAAGTCAAGGAGATGAAAGAAAGAATTTTCATCCACCAAGGAAAATATACAAAAGAACTGCTGAAGAAATTCAACATTGAAAATGACAAAAGATATGGAATACTAATAAGCACAACAATAAACACGGACAAGGATGAAAGATGTAAATTTGTTTGCAATAAACTTTATAGGAGCATGATAGGATCTTTATTATACCAAGCCACTTCCAAAGGATAGATTTTATAAAATTAGGAAATAACTTGGCATATTTGATCCATTTGCTTAATTACATATTACATTATTTAATTATATTTACATGAATACTACATATTTATCTCTTTAGAATATTTCTAAAGGATTTCAAAAATGATAATAGAGTTTCAGAATCATTTTTGCACTTAAATATAGTCTTTGAACATTCTTAGAAATTTTGACACAGGCACCTACTCTCAGAAGCCCGATAAACACTATTTTGCACTCCCTCAAAACTTCTGATGTTAGTAGGTCAAAAATTCTGATGCCCATTCACACACATTTTAAACTCTTTAGAATGAAGAATTTTATCCTTCTTTCAAGCTTTGTTGATTATGATAAAAGGGGGAGAAATATTAGAGTGGCTTAAGAAAAAAGGGAAGAAATATCAGAATAACTTAGGGAGAAAAATCATAGTAGAAAAATTAGAGAAAATCTTAGTGTATCTTATTGCACCTATTCAAGGGAAGCAACACAAAGTTAGTAAAAGCACTGCATATTACACATACATTTATTAAAAATGCTATTAGCTACTTTAAATTTCTCTATTGCATATTTTTGAAAGGTTCATCACTCGAATGTTTTATCATCATCAAAAGGGGGAGAATGTTGAGTTTAATCCTCCTACTTAGCTTTATTTTGATGGTGAATATATTTAAGTAGTTAAGTTTCGATGATGAACAAACATATGAGTGAAGAGTTAAGGTACTAACTGATTACTTTCCAAGTGTTGCAATGTTAATTCATTAAGGAGAGTAACTATATATTATAAATAGAACTAATAGTAATATTATCAAGTTTAAAAACTTATCACATTAAGGCTTCAAAAGAATATAATTAAGGAGTGCTCAAATAGAAAGAATTAGAAGAAATTTCAAGTCTCGGATGTATTTCAAAAAATATAACCCTCATCAAAAGTTACTAAAAATCCCATCAGAAGTAACTCAGAAGTAACTTTGGTATTAACTTTAATCTTCAAAAGTATCTTAGAGGTTATTCAAAACCTCATAAGAAGCTAAGGAGCAACTAAGAATGCTATTAGAAGTGACTTTAGGATTAATTCCAATCCTCAGAAGCAATTCAGAAATGCTCAGAAGCATTTTAAAGACAAGGTGTGAAATATTTAAAAGTATTTCAAAAGTCAAGGCATGAAGATAAAGACTATTTTAGAAATGTAAGCATGAAAGCATTTCAAAAATGCAAGCTCAAGACTATTTTAGAAATGCAAACTTAGAAGCATCTCAGAAATGCAAAGAAGCATTTTAGAGAAATACTCAGAAGTATCTCAGGGAAGAGTCAAAATTCCTTGGGAGATAAGATGTAACATTTAGAAGCATTTAGAAGTACTTAGATGTACTTTAGAATACCTTTAGGATTAAATTTAAAGTAAACTCACACCTTAGAGGTAGCTTGGAAGCTCTCCAAAATAACCTCAAAAGTGAAATGACCTATGAAGAGTGGCATTTCTGCACTCAGAAGTTCACCAGTGCAAACTTCTGAGAACTCTCAGAAATTACTCAGAAGCATGCAAAAGCAATGCAGAAAACATCTCTAAAATTAGAGTTTCAATAGAAGAACTTTAGAAATAGTTTTGAGGAAGCTTAGAAGTATGCCTAAGTCTTTAGAAATACTTTAGAAGTAGAATGCTCTACTTCAGAAATAGTTTTTGCAATCAAAAGTTCATCAGAAGAACTTCAGAGATGATCAACAACAGTGAAGCCCATAAGTTCAGAAGACATTTGTGAACTTAGAAACTTATCAGAAGCTCTTCAAAATCTATTTCAGAAATTAGGTGTGAACTCATAATCATTTCCAAAATATTTCTAAGATCTCCAAAAAAAAATTCAAAAAAGCTTCCAGAGTTTCAAAAGATTAATGGGGGTAAAACTGAATGAACATAGAAGAAGTTTTTGTGCTCAAAAAACTCTCAAAAGTTATATAGAAGCTCTACAAGAAAGATTCTTCAAAAAGTCCAGATTTAAGAAGTTCATCAAAAGTAAAATTCAATCACTCAATAACTCCTCAAAAGTTTCTCAGAAGTAAGAATGTGACTAAAGAACATATCAGAAACAAATATCAGCCTTGTGAAAAGATTTACCATGCAAAAATGTTTTCATTTTTGCTAACTTAGAAGTTACGCTAAGGCTTATCAAAAGCAAGCACAAAATAACATTCTGTTTAGAGACAAAATGCACACTTCAGAAATTCTCAGAAGTTATAAGAAGCAACTTAGAAGTTGCTTAGACATAATCTACAGCCACATTTTCAAGAAGGCCAGTCATAAGAAATTCTTCAAAAATAAGGATTCAATCTTTAGAAGCTTATTAGAAGTTTATCAGAAGCAAAAATATGACTGCTGATGATGTTATCAACCAAGCAACCAAAAATACTCTCCTCAAAAGTTTTGAATAACTTATCTCAGAACTTCTAAAGATGAACATAACAATTCAAATCCTGACAAAAGCTGAATAGAAGCAGAAGAAGATACAAGGCTTCGTGTCTCTTTTTCAAATGGTTGAAAAAGAAGCTTAAAATAATCATAAGAGCTAAAGCTTCTTACATAACTTATAAGAATATTTTTTCAAATAGTCAGAAAGGTGATTAAAATAATCATATTAGCTAAGACATCTTCCATTGCTTATAAAGGAAGATTCAAATGTTTGAAAGATAATGGATCTAAGAACATTCACTAAAGTAGTTTACAAAAGCTCTTAGATTTAACTCCACAAGATCAACTCCATTGCGCCTCAATTCCAATAAGCATTCAAAGCCAATCTTTTAATAGATTTAGAATCTAATCTTTATTGCTCATTACAACTATATTCATTGTGTTTTTATTACAGAACTTCACACACTCTACCTTTCAAGAGGCATTCATTTTGTGCACTGTTATTTACTATTTTTTCACATTACTTGTTGGTAAGATTTGAAAATCAACCTGTATAAGTTTGTTGATGAACTTTGAAAACCAATGTGCATAAGTTTGTTGGTGAGCTTTGAAAACAAATGTGTATAAGTTATTGGTGAGCTTTGGAAACCAACTTGTATAAGATTGTTGATGAGCTTGAAAAACAACAAGTGTTAGTGGAACCTCAGCTTAGCAAAAAAGGCTAACTCAAAGAAGTGGAGTAGGTACTAGGTTAAGGGCCGAACCACTATAAAAATCATTATCTTAGTATACTATGTGATCTTTATAATTTTATTTCAGCACCACTTTTTAAACTTGGCCAAAATTTTTAAAGACTCAACTCCTCCACCCCCCCCCCCTCCCCCCCTCTTGAGCCACCATTAAAAAGGGACCATTAGAAGCCCCTGATTTTCAAAGGGCAGAAGGACTACCAAATTATAGATGAATGGATCTCTAGGATGGAGAAAGTGTTCAAATATATGCGATGCCCTGAGTAACACAAATTTCTTTATGTGGTCTACTAGTTAGAAGGCAAACACAATAATTAACTATACTTAATGGTGGTGCTGACTTGTCCTGGGCAAAGTTTACAGAGAGAATCTTTCATTGATATGTGCTAGCTAGTGAAAGGTCTAGGTAGGCCATAGTGGTCATGACCTTGATGCAGAGCAAAAGGATAGTGGAAGAGTATGATGAACAATTTTAGTCTTTGCCAAGGTTTGTGCCATGGGCCTTAATCGACTCTCTAAAAATAGCCCAAAATTTCAAGAAGGTTTGAGATTGCCCATTCAGAGGGATGTAGCTCCCCTCATGTTGACCCATTAGAAAGATATTTAGGGTATGCCCATGAGGTAGAATAGGAGGAAGAGAAACATGTGAAATTTAGGGAGAGACGAATGCCAAAGATAATGATCAGGGGCATAGAAACAAACCCTAAAATGGTCATAATAGTATAACTTCTAAGGGAGTCTGTCACCATTATAAACAACCAAGACATCTGAGGCTTGAATGTCCAATTTTACCAAGAAGGATGGGAGGATGACAAACAAGGTCAACCCAGGGATAGATGAGAGAAATAAATCAAATATCTGAGTAGATACGGGGATCAGAACAGAAAAGGCTATTCTCTTGTTTTCTCTATTGCAAGCCTGATAACACGCGGCAGGATTATCCTTCTTTGCAAAGAAGGAGTGAAAGTGCAGCCCCTCGAGCACTACCACAGCCTTAAAGTAGCAGATTTTAGATGAGGGGTAGAGATCATGGATCTAATATAGTTCCTTGATTCCAGTAGGGAGAGTAGAGGTCTCAAATGATTGCAATGGTTTAGGCGAATAATGCTCAGGAAGCTTAGACTATGGACCATGTGGTCATGGCTAATCATTTTATCTATGATTGCATGGCATATGTATTATTTTATCCTGGTCTATCTCAATCATTTGTGTCTATTGCATTTGTGGATAGAGTGGGATTAGCTAAATATCCCATGCATCATGTGATAGAAGTGTCTACTCCATTGTAAGAAGTTAGTACAACTTTTGAGGCATGTTATGACATCTTCATAGTAATTAAGAGTAGACAGTTTTCTGTTGATTTGATTGTGTTGAATATGGAAGGTTTGGATATTATATTGGGCATGGATTGGCTAGCCAAGTATGAAGCTAAGATTGATTGTAAAATTGAACAGGTGGTCCTAAAAGTTCCTAATGAGGTGAAAATAATCTTTAGGAGTTTGCCTAAAGGTGAAGTGCCTAAACTTTTATCAGTGATGAAAGCCCTCAGCCTAGTGTGAAAAGGGTGTGGGGCCTATTTGCTATGGTATCGACTATAGATGCCCATTCGGAGCATCAATTATTGGAAGATATCCTTATAGTATGAGACTTCCTAGATGCGTTCCAAGATAAATTATCTGGTTTACCTCCAAAATAGGAAGTAGAGTTTTATATTGATCTACAACTTAGAGTAGAACTAATATCTAAGGCTCCATATCAAATGGCACCAGTGGAATTGGCAGAATTGAAAGTGCAATTATGAGATTTGATGGATAAGGGATTTATACATCCTTGTTTGTCACCATGGGGTGCACTAGTATTATTCATGAAAAAGAAAGATAGAAGTCTGTAATTATGTATTGATTATAGAGACTTAAATAAGGTGACCGTTAAAAACAAGTATCCACTGCCCAGCATAGATGATCCATTGGGTCAGTTGTTAGGGGCTATAGTTTTCTCAAAGGTTAATTTGCCATAAGGATACCATTAGATGAGAATTAAGCTGGTGGATGTATCTAAGACTACTTTTAGGACTCAATATGAGCATTATGAGTTTCTAGTAATGCCATTTGGGTTAACAAATGCTCCTGTTTTCTTCATGGACTTGATGAACTGGGTGTTTAGACCCTACTTGAATCACTTCATGATTGTGTTTATTGATGATAATTTGGTATATTCCAAAAACAAGAAGAACATGAATCCCATTTGAGAATGACACTTCAAAGGTTGAGAGAAGAGAAACTATATGCAAAATTAAAGAAATGTGATTTCTGGATGAACAGTGTAGCCTTTTTAGGCCATGTTATTTTTAGAGATAGTATTTCAATTGATCCCCACAAGATTGAAGTCATGCATAATTGGCCTAGATGGAGTACGGTGACAAAGGTCCGAAGCTTTCTAGGTTAGCAAGATATTATAGGAGATTTATCAAAGGATTCTCAACTATTGTTATGCCCTTAACTCAATTGACTTGTTAAGGGACCACATTCGAATGGAGTGATCAATGTGAAGAAGAATTCCAAGAATTGTAAAGGCGATTGGTAGAGTCGTGATTCTTATTGTACAGTCTAGATGGGTCAGATTTGTAGTTTACAATGATACATCTAAGAAAGGATTGGTGTATGTATTGATGCAGAATGGAAATGTGATTGCGTATGCATTTAGACAGTTGAGGCCCCATGAACAAATTTTTACCACCCATAATTTGGAGCTGGTAGTAGTGGTTTTTTCCATGAAAATCTGGCAACATTATTTATATAAAGAGGATTGTGATTTTTAGACTGATCATAAAAGTTTAAAGTACATTTTTACCCAGAAATAACTAAACATGATGTAGAGATGGTGGTTGGAATTACTAGAATATTATGATTTGATAATTCATTATAATCTAGGAAAGGCTAATGTAGTGCCTGATGCTCTGAGTAAAAAATCTAGAAGTAGTATGGCATGCATGCTCACACAGAAAAAAGAGTTATTTGAAGAACTAAGGCACTTAGACTTGTATGTGGGGCTAAAAGGAATAGTTGCCTAAATGTGCCAATTAAGTATTCAGCCAACTTTGCTAGATGAGATTAGGGCAGCCCAAGAAGATAAGACAAATTAAGTATTCTAGAAATTAAAAGATAAAGCCTAGAGGAATAGATTGCCTGATTTTCTATTAGGTATTGATGATATTTTAAGGTATTGAAATCGGATAGAGCATCTTAAGGGAATGATTCTGATACAAAAAGTATGAAAGGAAGCGCATTATTCACCCTATACTATTCACCCTAGCAACACCAAGATGTATCATAACTTCTAGTCCCAATATTGGTGGTATAGCATGAAAAGTGATATAGCCAAGTATGTGGCTAAGTGTTTGATATGCCAAAGAGTGAAAGCAAATCGCCAAAGGCCTAGTGGTTTATAATAATCTATTGAAATTACTGAATGGAAGTGGACAGATATTACTTTGGATTTCATTATAGGCTTGCTAAAACAGCAGTGGGATTTGATAGTATCTAGGTAATTGTAGACAGATTGACAAAAGTGGCTCATTTTATACTAGTTAAAACGACTTTTACTGTTCAAAAGTATGCATGGATTTATCAAAAAGAAATTGTGAGATTACATGGTGTGCCCAAAGGTATTATTTTAGATCAGGGATTAGTGTTTATGTCTAAATTTTGGAAAGCATTACACAAGGCCATGGGGATACATCTTGACTTCAGCAGTACTTATCACCCTCAAATTGATGGACAGAACTAAAAGGGTGAATCAGTAGTTAGAAGACATGCTTAGGGCATGTGTTCTTGAGTGGGGTATGGCTTGAAGCCAATATTTGACTCTAGTTGAATTCACTTATAATAATAGTTATCATTCTAGTATCCAAATAGCTCCTTTTGAAACTTTATATGGACGTAAATGTTGATCACCTTTGTGTTAGACTGAAATAGGTGAGCATGCCTTAGTGGGGCCACAAATAATTATAGATATAGTAGAGAAGGTGGCTCAAATAAAGGAAAAGATCTAGATTGTGCAATCACACCAAAAGAGCTATGCTGATATACAAAGGCATGACTTAGAATTTCAAGTGGAAGATAGAGTTTTATTAAAAGTATCTCTGATGAAAGGGGTGGTATGATTTGGCACAAGAGGAAAATTTAGCTAGATGTATATTGGCCCTTATGAGATTTTGGAATAGATCAGCAAGGTAGCTTATTGGATTGCATAGCCAACCTCATTAAGTAGGATCCATGGTGTATTTCATGTGTCATCATTAAGAAAATATGAGTTGGATCCTTCACACATACTGACACCCAAAGAAATCCAAGTAGGAGATAACTTGCAATATATAGAACAACAGATTCATATTCTCGACAATAAAGAAAAGAAACTATAAAATAAGGTAATCTGCCTTGTAAAAGTACAATGGAGCCATCATGCAAGAGAGGAAGTGACTTGGGAACTTGAGGATATGATGTGAGCTCAATATCCTTATCAATTCATCTAAGTTTTGAGGCTAAAATTTTTATAAGGGGTGTGGAATGTGACGCTTTAAAATTTTTAGGTACAAGTAAATTATTTCTTTCCTTTGCAATTGATTGGTGCATGTTTAAGTCAAAAGATTTTAAAGAAATTAAGAATATAACTAGATGAAATCCTAAGAAACATGATTAATGAAAGGTGAATTATGGTTCATAAGAAAGCATTATTGTGAACAAGTTGCAAAAAGTGGAGGAAAATGGGTTGCAAGTGCACTTGCTACAATGCACCACTAGAGCACTAAGGGTGGAGGAGCTTAAAATGCTCCACCAACCAATCCTAGCCCCAAAATCACATTTCCAGCCCTCTCCCCTTTCCCCAAGCTTTTGGAAATTCTAGATTTTTTCAAAATTCAATGTTTGGAAGTGAGGAAAGTAATGATAGAGTGTACTGCGACTATCCAAAGTAGCAAAAACGCTGGAACTCGCAAGTTAGTGCGGTGAGGACGGAAGGAAATTTGGGGAAATCACATCATAACATATTTTCGTGGAGTTTTCTCGAAGGGAACTAGGTGGTGAGTAATTTCTTCCATTAATTAACAATTTCTGTTAGTTGAATATGCCAAATTAGGGCTTATGAGACAAGTTTTATAAAGAACTAAGGTTGGGAGGTTGAAAATTTAGGAAAAAATCATTTGAGTTAAGTCTTGGAGGTTGTGATCCTTAATTAAGAAGTTAAACATGTGAAGACTTGATTTATATGATTTGGGGGAAGAAACCCTATACTACTTATGGTTAGAAATGTGAAATCAGAAAGTTGCCTATGAGTCGTTCGATGAAATGACTCTAAGGAGGACATGGTGTAATTATATTTTGTTATTATACTTTTAGTTACCGCTTACTCAAAGTTTAAACCTAGTGGTTCATTAAACCTTAGAAAGGGGTATTTGATAAACTTGAGCAAGAATATGAGTTATGTGATGCCCTAGAATTGTTGGTAAGAGAATTTCCTTAAGTATGTGCTTTAGATAAATTATGCCCATGAATTTAATGGAATTTTGAAAGGATTATGCTTATGGATAAATGGATTGTATTCTAGTGATAGGAATTTTTCATAGGAATGCAAAAATAGTGTTGCAAAGGTGTCGCATTTGCATAGCTTTCCATGCACTGTCGGACTACTAAAGGGGGCTGGCTTAAATACTCCACCAGCCCTAAATTCAACCCCATTTTTCATCCCTTCTATTGCTTCCATGCCCAACCTCTTCTCAACTTGTTTTTCTACACCCAATTTTAGCAAATTCTGTTAGGCAACTTGCTGTATCCAAGTACTGCTACTACCCCAAGATAGACTTCACCTATTTGGAGAAGAAAGGAAGAAGAGAAACTTGGAAAAACATGGTCAAGTGAGCCTCTTGCTGCAACTAGTGGCACAAATTTTAGATTTGGAGTGAGATCTTCATAGTAAATACTTTTCCTAAGCTAACATTTGATTTTTGTTTTAAGTAGGGTGTCATTTTGCAAACCCTAGAGAGTTAGGGTTTGAATATGAATAAGTTGTTCTTGTATTTCCATGTAGAACTAGTTAAAATGCATTATTTAGTTAAGGATGGTGGTGGTTAGCCATGGAAAACTATGGTAAATGGTTGTCTAAGGGTTGAACAACCATGTTCTGCATTTATGCAAGATTTATGTGAAGAAATGGGTGGAAAATAGAAGTTATGGAGTTTGGGGCATGAATTCTTAGTAAGCAAGGTTAATTCATATGCTAACTAAATGAGACACTCATTATATGATGATAGAATACATTTCCAATTGTTATACTTTGCTAGCAATCAAGAATTGAAATAATTTATTTCATGTGTTCAATGAAATGACCTTTTGAAAAGTAAAAAGTCTTGTTGCAACTTAATTGTCCATTTATGTGGTAGTAAGCAAAGTATTATATACTAGTTAAACAAGGCATTATCCTTGTAATGAGATTGGGATAGATTCTAATAAAGATTTGTTGAATTTCCCTTAGCTATGATTGGGTTAAGTTCTCTTATCTAAGCAAGTGTAAATTTTAATTAGATGATGTAATATGTATAGGTTTTCTTGAACTTTGAAGTGGGATCAAGCTATTGAACTTGCAATTAAAGGGATTGTGAATTGATCTATATAGATAAGGAAAGTAGGCTTTTGTATGAGATACACGGTTGCATGGGAATGGGGTATATCTCATGATGAATGAGGATAAAAGTATTCCATATGTTTATTTACGGGTACTATGTTTTGAATTGTCATTAACTTCATAACATTATGCTTTGAAATGACTTAGAATCATTCTGCGAAGTTGTTTTACAATGTTTGTTCAACTATGTGTTCGATTGATTATATTGTTAATGTAATTGCAGGTCTTTTGTTGTAAGGCATGAATCACAATGGGTATAAGTGAATTTTGAGATAAAATGTAGTTGAGAAAACTACTAAGATATAGTTAAAAGAAGGGTCCAAAAGAAGAAAAATACTGGAGCCGATCCATGTGATGCATTTCCGATCAGCTAGAGGTTCTGGCACCCATTTGCTACTATGAAATTTATTTTATTATTTAATTATTTATGTAATTATTCTATGAAAAGGTGGAATATGTAATTGATGCTCTTGGAAAAAAATTGAAGTGATGTTTTGTATACTTAGAATGGAAAGAAAAAGTGTATTAATATGATGATATTATGACGTCTTGAAGATGCAGAATGATATGGATTAAACACGCCTTGGGTAACATAATTGGATAGGCTTTTGGTAGTGTGACCGGATATGCTTTTGGTGGCATAATTGGATATGCCTTTGGTGGCATAAATGGGTATGCCTTTGTTGGCACTGAATATGCCTTTGTGGCATAATTGCATATGCCTTTGTTGGCACAAAAATGAGGTTGTACTTATGAAATGCATGATATATGCATATATGCAGTGATGTCTGCTAATTACTGAATAGGATATAATTTATTTCTTCCTTAGATGAATGGTGAACCTGGGATTCTTGTGGAGCAATGAGGGCGGGATACCACAGAGGGTAGGGCTACCATGGGCCTGACAGGCTTTGTAGCCAGGAGTCGAGGGAGGGACCAATTGCACATTGATAAGGGAAGGGAATGTTATTGATATTCTGATTGTGAAAGAATTAGCCATGGCAAGATATGATAATGATGAATATAACTAAGAGTGTATTTAGAATAAGACAGTGTAAGAGTTATGCTCTCGAGAGTAGGTGGATAGTTAGGCTCGATAAGAGCCTGATGATGAGTGCTTATGCAATCTGAATATCAAGTTGATGCTAATTGTCACGCATTATCATTTATCTTGAAATTGTATAATCTCTAAATTTGAGCATGATCTTTATTTATTACTATTATCCATTTTACATACTTATTGAGTTGCCCGGACTCATCCTATTGTATTCATGGTTTTTAGCGCATAAGTTCAAAGATGGAGCCCGACATTGGGTTAGGACTTACGATCGGGATAGGCTGTAATCTTCACGCCAATGTGATCATTTTCAGATGTATAAATTTCCTTTTTATACTATAATATATAAGTTGTAAACTAAAAGTTTCAAACTTTATGTCTCAATTATGTATAACATAATCACCTGTACATATAATTATAGTAGAAATGTATGGATGAATGATAATATTGCCATTTGTCATCATAGTGCGACTTCAATTTCTGGCTATGAGTGAGTGTATTTTTATTGCATATAATAATATTCATGTATGTATGAAAACATATGGATAGGATTGTATAGGTATAGAAGCTAAGAATTTAGGGGAGACTCTATGCAAAGGTTCCCTTAAACTGTCATTTAATAATGCCCTTAAAATTGGGGTGTTACAGATCATTTAGTAGTGCCCTAAAAAATTGGGGTGTTATAAGTTACTGATGTTTTACATCATTCATAGCATGTAAATGCTAATAAAACATATTGTGTGTATAGGATTTGAAGAGGGTTGAATTGGACTTGGAATTATTGAGTTAAGATCAATGAGGGTGTGGTAATTAGCTTAAAGTTAAGTAGGTTTATTTCATTTTTTTTCACATTTGGAATTTCATAAATATGCATCTCAGGCATTTTATTTTGAGTTCTATTATAGTTTGTTATATCATTCTTTAATTGTGTTTTACATAAATTGGATCGAGTTGTGTAAAGTGAGGGAATGGGGAATCTAATGTTCTATTGCAATGCTTGTAGAAACTAATTGCAAGTCCATGAGTCTAGCCAATTACTTCTAATATTGCATAACTTGTTTGATATATTCAATTCATGACACTTGAATTAAGACTAGGCTACTATAGTATAAATGACAATGAAAAGATGTGAATAATTGAACCACTTGAGGTATATCATTAGCTAATGATAATGGTATGTTAATTTGAGTTAATCAAGACTCAAATACTATGTTTAGACTTAGCAAATAGAGGAGGAAAAAGGGGATGTAAATAGGAGAAGGAAATAGGGATGAGCAGGTGGACAAAGGATTGGGCGCCATGCTGCTGGTATGTAAAATGGACAAGCAACATGATCAAGGAATTGGGCGTCACGACACTCCAATCTGAGGCCGTAGGGCCAAAATAGTAACCTACAAAAAAATTTTATTTAATTAAAATAATATAATTTTTTAAGACAATTAGAGAAGGTTTTGTTGGAGGATTTGGGACATTCCTTGGGGACTTTAAAGATATGAAAATAGGAAGTGAAAGTGCTAGAATGGTATATAATTGTTTTAGTCCGTGTAAGGTATGATTATTCCAAGATGGCTTGTATGGCAGGATATTGATATGCTTGGTTAGCATGGTGGCCTATATGGCTGGATATTAATACACCTAGTTGGCGTGGTGGCCATATGGTTGGATATTGATACACCTGGCTTATATGGCTAGATATTGATATGCCTAGTGGGTGTGAAGGTCTGTATGGCCAGATATTAATACACCTAGTTGGCATGGTGGCTGGCCTGGTTCATGTGATGTGTCTGATTACCTCATTAGGTGTAAATGAAGAACCTATGATCCCTATGGAATAAAGAGGGTGGGGTGCCACGGATAACAATGAGAGATTGTCATGGGCCTAGCAGGCTTCGTAGCTGAGGGTACAGGCAAGGATCAAGACACACCAAAGAGGAGAAAAGGGTGTTGTCTGTTCTGCTGATTGCTTCCCAAAGATTGTATAAGGATAATGATAGTGGACTAAAAAAATAGAGCTATGAATGGGTGAGAGTAATATGATGATAGCAATTTATGGAAAGTGAGCTAAAGATGAGTTAAGTACGGATAATTATGAAACTACAATGTTAATTAATAACAATTGATGCACCATACTAATAGATCATTATTGCATTGCAGTGAGACATACATCATGTAGAAATGTATTTATATAAATGATTTATACTTAATTTAATAATTATTGTTTAATCACATACCTGCTTGCTGAATTGCTGGACTCCCCTTATTTCAATTATAGTTTTAAGTTGATAGGTCTAAAGCCCAATGTGGGGTTGGAGATCAGGATCGAGATAGGCCTTGAATCCTACTTGACATAGTTATGAAACTTTTCTTTTCATCATTTGGGGATGTGTATATAAAATTGTAAATTCATAAAATTTGGCAAGTCTCTATATCTGTATCAGTTTATTTTGTTGGCATGCCATTATATTAGGATGTGTAAGGAATTTCCTTGACTACCCCCATGACAATGCGATTGCCAATTCTGGGCAATCTGTGGGTGTAAATGAGATTTAGTTGATTATGATTTTAGTATGCATGATTATATATGTAATGATAGATTGTACAGGTTGGAGATGGACACTATAGGGGAGAGTCTATCTATGGTTCCTCATGATACTTCCCTATAGTAATGAGGAATGGGGCATTACAACCTACTCACATAATCTAAGATCATATGCGGTCTCACTACCACTCATCCTTATCATCAATACTCATATACCAATCTATCACAAAGGCACTCTTATTTGTTTGTATTCATTCACATCATATTACTATTATGTATAATCTTCTCATCAATTTATTTCCATTTAAACATATTTTTCCAATATGGTTAGCAGTAACTCATTTTTTTAAAAATATATTCATCATTTTCATTCTAATTAAGGGTTCCCATTTATCATCATCCTCATATCATCCTTATTTATACACAGTTTTCATCACATATTCATATATCATAATCATTTATATTCAAATATCACATGGCATGCCATTTAGATACATCTAGACACCCCACGCGTGTTATATCATAATCATGCTTGCATATGTCATTCCTGGTACATGCCGCCCAAGCATGATGACAACCCAAAGGTGCCATATCATATTGCCACCCTGGCATGACAACACCCCACAGGTGTCATATCATTTAGGAACCATGCAACTAGGGTAGGGCGATACCCCACGGTTGTCATATCATATTAATGCTAACTAGGCATGTCATTTTTGGCCCATAAGGGCCTAATTCCACCAAAGGCGCATCTCAAGTCATTCATTTACAATTTTACCACCCATCTGTCCAAAGCCTCACATTTTACATAATACTAATTCTCCATCCATCCAAAATCCCACATCTCACATAATGTCATTTCACCTCACTTAACTCACTCATGTCCATCATGATTCATGACTCATGATGGAATGATAAATAATGAATTCTCGACAACATTTCAATTCAACAAATAGCCAAATATAAATCATTCACAACGAATACATAGAAACACAATTTCTTCAGTTAAACAAATGATCAAGTTGATATCATTAAATTCCATACATAGAAGTACGCAATTTAATTATTTCAATCAA
The DNA here is from genome assembly GCA_036873735.1 of Pouteria campechiana. Taxonomy (NCBI): domain Eukaryota; kingdom Viridiplantae; phylum Streptophyta; class Magnoliopsida; order Ericales; family Sapotaceae; genus Pouteria; species Pouteria campechiana. Next base: position 41,441 of record JAYJMB010020512.1, read on the forward strand.
GCTAAAATCAAACATCACTCAACAAATTTTGGGGATACTCATTATCCCCATAAATCAATGCATTCATAAAACATAATAAACATGATTTTATATAAAAGCGTGGGATACTCTCCATCCCCAAAGTCCACATGTACACTGAAATTGCAAAGTGTTAGAAGCAAGGGATTTAACAATATCTTCTAAAGACATGCTAGAGTTAGAAGTTTGTCCCCGTTGTGGTCTAGGTGGGTATGGTTGCTTGTACTGCTGGAAATTTGGTTGATTCTGAGGTGTGGGCTGGTTCATTTGTGGATTCCCGTATCTGAGATTGGGATGATCCCTCCATCCTGGATTGTACTTGTTAGAATAAGGATCATATCTCCTTTGTGGTTGTCCAGAAAAACCACCCATTGCATTTACTTGTTCAGCAGATTCTTCC